>SNQJ01S0002866.1:271678-317835 GCA_010110895.2 Picea sitchensis
TCAGCGCCCATTTTAAAGGTAGCAGACCCAGATAAAGACTTCACAGTATGCGTTGATGCAAGTAAAGAGGGACTAGGTGGTGTTGTAACTCAGGAAGGGCACGTGATTTGTTACGAGTCTCGGAAATTAAAGGAACACGAGAGAAATTATGTCACTCATGAATTAGAATTGGTAGCAATAATACATGCCTTAAAAATGTGGCGACACTATATAATGGGAAGAAAATTCTTACTATTGACGGATAATAGCGGAGTGAAACATCTATTTAACCAACCACACCTTAATGCAAGACAAGCAAGGTGGCTAGCCTTCTTGAGCGAATTCGACTTCGAGGTCAGACATATCAAGGGTAAGGAAAATAAAGTAGTAGATGCTTTAAGCCATAGAATCCATGGGTTATTTGAGATAAACATCAGTAGGGAAGAAAGTGATTTGGAACAAAGAATAAGGACGACAGGTATCAACGATGGAAATTACACTAAGATAATGGCAGAATTTCAAAATAGTATCACAAACTCAGATAAACCAAACATAAGTACCGACAAACAGGGACTACTAAGATTTAAAAATGGAATTTACATACCAGATTCAACAGAGCTAAAATAAACTATTTTAGATGAAGTGCATAAGAAACCATATTCTGGCCATCCAGGTTACCAGAAAACAATAACAACACTCAGAAAACTATTTTATTGGCCTAATATGAAGGGTGAAACAACGGAGTATTTGGCTAGGTGCCAAGATTGTCAGCAGGTTAAGGCCGAACGCCAGCATCCAGCTGACCTATTACATCCATTACTAGTACTAGAATGGAAATGGGAGACCATATCACTGGACTTTATAACAGGTTTGCCTAAAACTCAGAAACAAAATGATTCAATCATGGTTGTAATCAATAAACTTAGTAAGTCTGCACACTTTATTCCTGTAAAGTCTACTTTTAAAGCTATTAACATTGCTGAAATATTCATGAAAGAAATTTTTAGACTGCATGGTATTCCTAAAATGGTGATTTCAGATAGAGACATAAAATTCACATCCGCTTTTTGGAAGGAATTGTTTGTAGGGATAAATACTAATTTGGATTTCAATACAAGTTATCATCCACAAACGGATGGACAGATCAAAAAGATGAATCAAATCATAGAGGATATGCTCCACATGTATCTAAGAACGAAGCCAAACAAGTGGGAAGACTACCTACACTTGGTAGAATTTGCATATAACAATGGGTACCAAACTTCGGCTAAGTTGAGCCCTTTCGAAATACTGTACGGAAAAAAGTGTACAACTCCAATTAGCTGGGATAACCTGGTTGATAGACTCATGGTTGGACCAGAGATGCTCCAAGAAATGGAGAACATGGTAAAGAAAGTACAACATAACTTTAAATAAGCACATGACAGACAAAAGAGTTATGCGGATCAGAAAAGAAGACACTTGGAATTTCAAGTAGCAGACCATTTTTATTTGAAGGTCAAAGCTTGAAAAATCTCGCTGAAGTTGGGGAACTGTGCCAAGCTGGCACCCAGGTTTTTTGGGGACTTCGAGATACTAGCTCGAATTAGACCCATAGCATATTAGCTTGCACTTTCAACTAATCTAAGAGTTAATAATGTATTTCATGTTTCTTTGTTGAAAAAGTATATTCATGACCCTACTCATATGATTGATTGGAACTTGGTGCAGGTGGAACCCGAGGGCGAGTTCTAGGTGGAATCCCTGTGCATTCTGGACCGGAGAGAAATAACACTTCGGAACAGAGCCGTCGCTCAGGTAAAGGTGCAATGGAAGAACTTTAGTCCTGAGGAGGCCACTTGGGAATTGGAGGGATATTTGTGGAAATCTCATCCAATCCTGTTCCAGGAAAGGAATGAACACTAAGGACAATATTTTACAAAAGGGGGAAAGGATGTGACATCCCCCCCAAAAATAAATATTTTTATTTTTGTGTGCTGGAAATTTATTTCCGTTTTTGGCAAATCCGAATCTGGAATTTATTTCCATTTATGGCAATTTCAAATTTTGAATTTAATAATTGTATTTAATTACTGTGACTGTTGGGCAGAGATCTGTTTGGACTCAACTAACTATTTGACTATGACACTTGTATCACAATAAAATATTTATATTAACTACAGGAGGACAAATGGAACAACCATGTTAGAAATCAGTTGACCATGACTCCATGAGTGGGGAAACATGTTGGAACTGCCTCTAGGATGATTATGAGAAGTGGAAAATCAGATATTTGGCCACGGGAAGCCCCTGAAAATCAGGGATTAAGAAGCTACAAAAATCCCCAAAGGAGGGAAAAACACCTGGGAAAAATTGATAAATAGCATATGCGAGGAGGCAGGATGCTGCCAAGTATGATGGGAAAGGATTCCAGATCTCTCTTGTTGTTATGAACACTACGGATTGAGTGTGAGGCAAGAGGAGCCTGTAGAAACATAATTGTCTTGTTGTTATGAACATTGTTGAGTAAGTGTGAGGCAAGAGGAGAACTGTTGGAATTGAAGGAGATTGCTGAGGAGGAGTTTTCCAAGTTCGCCCTCATGGATTCATGGTCAGGCTAGGGGGTGAATCAGGCAAGTGACTTTGGCTGCCCTTTTCTATGGTTGGGAGGAACGTGGTTGTTCCCTTTGTCTTCCTGCGGATAGGATTCAGATATGTTAATTTTCCCCTCTCTATTATGAATGGCTATGTCTTTTGATGTTATGTATCTATTGAATCTGAACTGGAATAAGTTACATTCTCTGTCTGTATGACCTTTTTTACACCTGGTGTATTGTATCGGATTAAATCAGATCTGTAACGTGCTCTTGTTTTAAATGATGAGAGGGTAAATTTGCTTTTCTTCAAAATGATGATAAAACATATGACTATTTTCAGTGGACTATTTGTCGGTTGTTAAGTAATTTGTACATGTCAACTTCTGAGGTACTACTATTCTATAAAACACTTACCAATTGTTTTATTAATTTTTTTAATAGAAATATTTAAATACAAAATGATAACATGTTTATTACTAATATTTGTTTTTAGCAACAATTATTATTCATTTATAATGTTTTCCATTAATTGTATAAGTGGAAAAAATATATATTGAATTTTATAATATTTTTAAATCATTCACAATTAAAATGTTTTTTTTATGTAACATATTATTTAATTAAATTTAAAAAGTGATATAATATTGTTTTTATTTATTAAAAAATAAAAATGCATTACATAACGTTTATAAAATTGATATAAAGATTAGTAAATTTCCTTTTCTTTTATTGATTTTGAAATTTATGATCTCATCATTTAAAAAGAAAGCACACATGTTATGTGTAAGGTCTATGAGGACACTCACAGAGCGTGCACACTTTCCTTGGGAAGAAAAGCACAAGCAAGAAGATATCAGTTGGACGAATGAATACATTTGGGTGTGAGCAGAGGTGCCTTGGGCACATGATGGTGATGTGGGACACCAAGGGGGAAAACACCTTAATTGCCTTAGAATGATTGATGCATGCGTTAAGTAATTAATATCTAGGCAATGAGGAAAGGTATCAAAGCAAGAAGATGAGAAATTGGTTTTTTCAAGAAGTACCTCATACCCTCAATAGAGCATCAAGGGTATTGGGTATGTTACAACCTTGGTATGTTATTGGTAAGGGATTCACAATTTTCTGTGGGTGCTCGAGTATCTATAAGAAATTACCTTGAAATCATAGAAACCACCTAAGGGTCTGTTGGAAATATGGCTACAACAGAGATGACGCAGATGATCAAGGCGCAGATGATCAAGGTTGTCATTGATGGCAATCGATTGTTTATGAAGAACAGATGCTGAAACATGCTGCAACACAAATGCAAACACAGACGCTGAATGAGAAATTGGTTTTTTCAAGAAGTACCTCATACCCTCAATAGAGCATCAAGGGTATTGGGCATGTTACAACCTTGGTATGTTATTGGTAAGGGATTCACAATTTTCTGTGGGTGCTCGAGTATCTATAAGAAATTACCTTGAAATCATAGAAACCACCTAAGGGTCCGCTGGAAATACAACAGAGATGACCCAGATGATCAAGGCGCAGATGATCAAGGTTGTCATTGATGGCAATCGATTGTTTATGAAGAACGAATGCTGAAACATGCCGCAACAGGCATGCAAACACGTATCGTACCAAAACAAAGGTCAAAACAAACAGCGTTGGAACACAGAAGTTAACGCAGATGGTTAAGGTTGTCATTGATGGCTACAATGTATGAATGACGCAGCATGATCAAGATTGTTTATACGAAAACAGATGCTGCAACACCAATGCAAACGATGTCAAACACGACGCCGCAACACGCATCGCCGAACACGATCACGCAACACGCATCGCCGAACACGACCGTTGGAAGCAACACGACAGTCGCGAACACAAAAAGTGAAAAACATGCCGTAAACATAGATGTCGAAATGCATCACGGAACATCGACTACTGGAACGCGACATGCTGAACACAGCTGCTAGGATGATGTGGCACGCGATAGAGTCGATTCAAAAATCAGAAGAACGCCGGCATACCTAAAAGCGTAAGAACTAATAAACTAAAAGGAAACCGCAGTTTGAGTCAAGAAAGCAGAAGACTTTTAGTCTAAAATAGACTGGAAGTTAAGACAGCATTGCATGAAGTGGCATGCGTAAACGAGGCATGCAAAGAGGCAGGTCCGAAAATCAAGGAGAAGGCTGGCATGCAAAAGCAGAAGAAAAGACCTAAAGAAAGGGAACCGATACAAATGAGAAACGCATGGAAAAACTTTGCATGTAGAGAATCTATGATGCTTGAACGTAGAGGAATAGGGCTGTTCAGGAGAAAGAGTGAGCGCTATGGGTGGGAGAAAAGGAGGTGAATCAAGGCGACGTGAGAAGATGCCGAGAACAGTCAGCAGAGACAGCTGGAGGCGAGTAACGTGACGTAGAACAGTAAGGAATGCAGAGCAGATCAGCAGAATGGGTATTCAAGCTATATCTGAATGTATGATTTGATTTAAGCAATATTTATTTTGATAAAATAGGTGGTAGGGTGGTGCTAGGGAGACGATGTCTCTTTCTCTGCAAGTGGTACAGAATCCGGGTTGGTGCCTTTCATCTGGTGTCATAAAAGGAAGTTTCCATGCTTCCACCCGCTGGGTGTCGATTCGGGGAGTTATGCCTCACCAAGAGGGTACGGCACCCAGGTTGCAGCCTCTATGAGTTGGTGCTCATGAAAGATGAGATGTAACAGTTGAAGTCGGCTCAACATCTTAAGAAGACGAGGTTTTTCCTGGTTGGGTTTCCTCTGCACCGTGTCTCATACTTGTGAATGATCACTGTGTTATTGCTGTTCATTATGTTAGTCCGCTTTATGTTTATAACTCGATTTACAAGAAAGGTCTCACTGCCACTAAGATTTTTGATTCGAAGTTAGAAAAGAAGAGAAATCATTAATAATCTAAACTAACTGACTCACCCCCTCTCAGCTTAGTTCATACTGCGAAAATTTGTATCAGAGCCAGTTCCTTTAGTGTAAGGTAGATCCTAAAGTGAAACCATGACTAGTCATGATGGTTCAACCAACAAGGCACCCATTTTAATGGCACAAATTTTGCCTCTGGAAGGTAAGAATGAGAACATACTAATGTCTCTGGGAGCAGATGTTTGGGAAGAGTGGAAACAGTATATACAAAACCAATTGTGTTTCTGTCCAAAGATGAAAAAATTAGAGTTCACCTTTAATGCAAAGCTATGAATGCTATTCTCACTGGTCTCAAGGCTGAATCAATTTGTGAAGGTACGAATCTTCAAACTGCTAAAGAAATGTGGAAAATCGATCAAGGTAAGCTATGAAGGAAACGAGAAAGTTAAAGATGCTAAACTACAAACTCATAGACTGAAATTTGAACAGTTTGAGAATGAATGAGGATGAAAACACAAGTAAGTTTTTCTTGAGAGTTGATGAAATGGTAAATGCTATGAGGGGTTTAGAAGAAACAATTGATGACTCACTTTGTCCAAAATGTTGAGATCTCTACCCGAAAGATTCAATCCAAAGTCTCTGCATTAGAAGAGATGAGTGAACTCAAGACATTATCCCTGATCGGGCTTGCTATGAACTTTAACCGCCTATGAAATGAGGATTAGCATAGATCAAAACTCGAGTCTAGGGAAGCCTCATTCAAAGCAAGTAAAAGAGTACCGAATCGAATCGATGAAACGAGGCAAAATTTGTAAGAAGGTTAAAAATCGATCAGAAAGTACAACGGAAAACTACCTTTTAAATGCTCTTAACTGTGGTAAGGTGGGGCACTTGCTAACAAATGCCCACATAAAGGAAAAGAACAGAACTCAAATTTTATGAAGGAAGGTCAAGGAAGAAATATAATAAAAGAAAATAAGTATAAGAATAATAAGAAAAGTCTGTGTATAAACAATGATGATTCACGTAAACCTCAGTTAGTGAATCTTCCCATGAGAACTAAGAAGATGACTTACGTTTATGGCCATAGAAGAACTTGAGTCGAACTGCTCAGAGAATGATATGGATGCCAAAGTCGATATGGAAGGTGAGCTGACTTGTGCCCCGAAGAAATAGATAGATCAGAGAATAAAGAAAAGGAAGAAAAATGCTTATTAATCCAAGATGAAACAAATAATTAGACATTCCCCTATTGAAACTAGAACTTTAAGAGGCTAAGAAAATTGAAGAAATCCTAAAGCAACAATTAGTTGAAAGCAGATCCAGATGTGAACAACTAGGAAGAAGAAGTTGTGACCTAAAGGAGTTAGAAAAACTCAGCCCGGTATAATCGTAATATCTAGTATCAAAGCTTCAGAAGATCTAAACAATATTTTAAACAGACTGAGACCTCCACAGAATAAATCTCGTCTAGGATATAAAGAAGAAGCAAAACAAAGAAGCTAAAGAATATAGAATCATCAAATGTGATTAAGCTTCAGAACAACAAGCAGTTGGAAGGTTCTAAATAGAAAATATTGAGCATGTCCATTTCCAATAAAGCAGAATCAAGTAATAAGAGAAAGCAAGCAAATGTTGGGTCAATCAATAAACTCATAAAGCCAGGAGGTCCAGAAAAGAGATCAAATAACAGAATTCAGAATGCAGACCACAATTACAAACATGAGAACCAAAAGTCAATGTATTATCCTCCTAAGAATCAATCAAGATTCAGGAATGCTAATTCTTCAATGGTTATTGTTTCTACAAGAGTAAATTGGGCACAAAGTCAAGAACTCAGTTTCTATAATCTTAGAAGTATACACAGATCGATGTAAAGAATAGCATATCATCACAAAGATCGCGCTTCCCTACCACCGTGCAAGCGTGGATACCACACATAAATACTAATCCATTTGATTCCTTTTACAATGAACCAAAATGCTACAACTGCTCTAACTTTGGACATGAGCCACGAGTGCAATTTGAAGCATTACAAGGCGTAATTAAAAAACGGAAGATAACAACAACAAAATGTGTATGGAGAAAGAAAGACAAGTCTCATTGCAACATTGTGCTCTCGGGCCGTAAACGGGGTATGACCCCCGGCATACTGACAGCCGATGTTCAAAGCACATGTCGGGAGATAAGGAGAAGTTTATTAATTCCGCCTTGCCGCGAAAGGTGGAAAGGTAACTTTGGAAACAATGCACCAGGAAAGGTCAAAGGAACAGGAATGGTTAGTCCGGTGCAATGGAAAGGGAAAAGCTCAAACGTGTTATTAGTAGAAGGATTAAAAGCACAACCTTCTTAGTGTAAGGCCAAATGTGTGATAAAGGATGAAGTTCATATCGCTAAAGACTAGAAAATTAAAGAGGTCTCCTCAGAAAACTAGTTGCCAAAGGAGCGAGAACAGAAAATAATGTTTACATTCTAAAAGAAGGAAGAGAAGAATGTTATCTAAGTAAATATAATGAAGCCGGTCAGGGCAATGTAAGACTCGACACTTGCTAATTTTGATCATCTAATAAAACTCAAAAAACAGAGCAGCAGTAAGAGATTTCCAGAAATATCAAAACCTCATGATATTGTGTAAGCCATGTCAAATGGGAAAACTGGCCAGAACTCAGTTTAAATCGAAAAGTTTTCCATCATCAAGCAAACCCTTTCAGTTAGTTCATATGGATCTGGGTGGCCCATCAAGAAAGGAAGGTACAGCAAAGAAAATTATTTTATGTTGGTTATTGATGATTATTCCAGATTGACATGGGTTGGGTTCCTCAAAGAGAGAGAAATCTGAAGCATTTGCCAGTTCAAACACTTCAAAGCGTTAACTAAAAATCAGACTGGAAGGAAAAAAAAAGCTATCAGATCTGACAGAAGAGGAGAGTTCAGCCAAGACAATTCAAGGATTTCGATAAGCATGGGATCATAAGAGAATACACAATTGCAAGAACAATTCCCAAAGAAATGGAGTGGTAGAAAGACAGACTAGAACAGTCCCGAAAGAATGGCACGACCAATGATGAAGGAAAAGGATATTTCAAAGCTTCTGGGTAGAAGCACTTCATACAGTTGTGCACATTCTTAATAAAGCACTTTTTAGACCAAACAGTGATAAGACTCATATCATCTATGGTTTGAAGACTCACAAGATTAAGCACTTCATGTCTTAGCCAAATGTTACATCAAGAATAATGATGAAATCTTGGAAAATATGATGACGTATCGATGAAGGAATCTTTCAGACATGCTACAAACAAGTTAGAAGGCTGTGATGCCATAACAAGAGATCCAGACAGAATGGTTGGATGAGGATGTTAAAGTGATGAAGAATGTCATGAAGACACCACTCACAGAGATGATGAAGAGTCAGCTTGGATGATTGAAGATGAAGAAATCGTGTCCAAGGGTCTAAGAGGAAGAACTGATGAGGATGAAGAAGGAGATACCCAGCAGCCAGCTGTAAAGCCTTCTTCCGTAATTGAAGGAAAGAATCATCCCAAAGTCAAATCATTGGTGATGAGAACAAAGGGGTTCAAACAAGAAGGAAAATTTTGGCAGAATCAGAAAAGTCACATGTGGCATTCTTATCTAAAAATTGAACCAAAAGTTTTAATGAAGCATGTAAAAACAAAGACTGGATAAAGATCCATGAATGAGGAGTTGGACCGATTGAAAGAATAACACCGATCTTGTGCTCAGACCGTGACAAGAATGTGATAGGATCAAATGGGTCTTAAGAATAAGTTAAATGAACAAGGCCAGACTGTGAGAAATAAGGCAAGACTAGTCTCCAAGGGATAAGGCTCGTGATCAGCGACAAGACTTTGATGAAAACGCTGGTTCCGGCAAGAATGAGGTTATAAGAATGTTTTTAGCCTATGCATGTCACAAACGATTCAAAAGTATACCGCATGGATGTCAAGTCAAGATTTCCTAATGGGAATTTAGAAGAGGAAGTGTATATGAAACAACCATAAGGTTTTTCTCTCAAAGATAAACCTGACTCATGTCCGCAAGTCAAAAGGCGTTGTATGTGTTAAAGCAAGCACCAAGAGCCCGGTATGGGAGATTGGACAAATATCTACAAGACAAAGGCTTCAAGAAAGATTCTCGTTCGCCAAGTAATAATTTGTATACCAAATCTGAAGGTGTTGATTACTAGTTGTGCTAGTTTATGTTGATGATATTACTTTATCGTCACTAATCACTGCTCAATGGTTTGCTATAATGAAATCTCGGACTTGAGATTCATGTTTGGAGAGTCATTATATTCTGGTCTTCAAATTGTACCTTAATGATGAAGGTTTATTCTCTCTCAAGAGAAGCATTTAAAGGAGATGTCAAGGTTTCAAATGGAAGATGCCTCTCCGTGGGTACACCCATGGTCCGCGGGCTGCAAATTGAGCAAAGATGATACTCACTCTGCAGGATCAAAGGTCGCGACAGATTCATGATAGGAAGTCCGCTTATACATCACTATAACAAGACCAGACATAATGCATGCCGTTGGGATGGTCGGAAGATTTCAAACTACCCCTAAACAGAGTCATCACTTAGTAGTCACAAAAGAATCTTTCAAATATCTGAAAAGCACTCATCTTATGGTTTGTGGTACCCAAGAAATCAAAATTTTCAGCTGATAGCATATCAGACGCAGATTAAATAATTGTAGATGAAAGAAAGAGCATCAGTGGAGGTGCATTCTTCTGGGAGATTCAAGGTATTTGGCTACAAGAAGCAAAGTTCTATTGCTTTGTCTACTACAGAAGCAGAATACATAGCAACATTGTACTCGTGTAATATGGATGATACAAGCCTTGTGGACTTAAAGGTAACATATGAAGAACCCATCTCTCTTCACTGTGATAATACTAGTACCGTTATTGTTTCCAAGAATCCAGTTCTTCTTTCCAAGACGAAGCATATACCTTTCAAGTATCATTTCTTAAAAGAACAGTTTGCGAATAAAGTGGCATGTTTTGCAAGACATTCCCTCCACGGAGCAGATAGCTGATATATTTACCAAACCATAACCTACGTACGCTTGAATAATTTCTATTTAAGAGGGGAGTCCTACCCTGTTCTAACTTATCTCTGCACTTTGTCAGGGGGTAGCGTGTGCTTAACAGATCACCGAAGAGACATGTTGGTCTTCATATCGCATTGAATATATGAGTGTAGCCGCAGGTTGAGTTTAGTTATGAATAGCAAAGATTGAAGAAAATTTGTGTCCATGACAGAGCATAGCTGATTGATTCAAAAGAGTGCAGGTCCATAGGATCTTTGGTTACTGACTTGGTATTACAGTGGAGTGCACGAAGTCAGGGGGAACTTGAGGAGAATAGTTTAACCCTTGCCCTTGATGTGGGCAAGAAATGAAAGACATTGCCATCAATGCCAAAGGGGAGATTGTTGGAAATATGGCTAACAGAGATGACGCAGATGATCACACAGATGATCAAGGTTGTCATTGATGGCACCGATTGTTTATGAAGAACGATACCGAAAATGATGTCGCAACACAAATGCAAACACGCATTTAAAACAAGTCAAAACAAATAAGAACACGAAGCTAACGCGAGATGGTTAAGGCTGGTCATTGATGGCTACAATGTATTAGAATGACGCCAGATGATCAAGATTGTTTATACTTAACACGCAGGTCAGCAACATCAATGCTACCACGTGATGTTGAAACACGATCGCCGCGAACACGTAATGTCGTAAACACGACCGCCGCAACACGCACGTCAAAACACGATCACAGCAAAACACGATGCTGCAACACGTGCGAAACATGCCGAAACATAGATGCTGAAACACGACCGCCGAAACATCTACTCATCGAACGCAGATGTCGAACACAAGTAGGATGATGTGGCACGATAGAGCTCCATTCATAAAATCAGAAGAACGCCGCATACTAAAAGCGTAAGAACTAATAAACCAAAAAGGAAAACCGGGCATTGGAGTCAAGAAAAAGCAGAAGACTCTAGTCTAAAAATAGACCGGCAATAAGACAAATACAGATGAAGTGGTGGCATGCTTAAAGGAGGCATGCAAAGAGGCATGTCAGAAAATCAAGGAGAAGGCCGGCATGCGAAAAGAAGAAGAAAGACTGAAAAAAAGGGAACCGACAGCTGAGAAACGCATGGAAACTTTTGCATGTAGAGAATTTATATGATGCGCTTGAACATAGAGGAATAGGGCTGTTCATGTGAGAAAGAGTGAGCTCTATGAATGGGAGAAAAGGAGGTGAACCTGCATGACAGGAGAAGATACCGAGAACAAAGTCAGCAGAGACGTTGAGGCGAGCAACGTGATCAGAACAAGAAGAATGCAGCATGCATCACAGAATGGGTAAGCAAGCCATATCCGAATGTATGGATGGATTTAAGCAACATTTATTTTGGATAAAATAGGTGGTAGGGTGGTGCTAGGAGACGTATGTCTCTTTCTGACCGCAGTGGAAGCTAGAACTGGTTGCTGGTGCCTTCATTCAAAGCCAGGCCAAGCAAAGGAAGTCACTTCCACCCAAGGTGCCGATCGGGAGTTATGCTCACCAAGAGGGTGTCAGCAACGTGAGGTTGTAGCCTCTATGAGCTGGTGCTCATGAAAGATGAGATAACAAAGTTGAAGCTTGCTGGTGAACATCTTAAGAAGACGAGGTTTTTTCCCTGTTTGGGTTTCCTCTTGAAAAATCTGTGTCTCATACTTGTGAATGACTGCTGTGTGTTATTGTTGTTCATTATGTTATCTGCTTTATGTTTATAACTCTGGATTTCACAGTAAAGACTCACTGCCACTAAGATTAATGATTCAAAGTTAGAAAAGAAGAGAAATCATTAATAATCTACACTAACTGATTCACCCCCCCCTCTCAGTTAGTTCATACCTGTAACAGGGTCCACAAATTTGCATCTCCCAAACCCACAAATTTTCAACTAGGGCCCACAAATTTGTAGCTCCAGAACCCTCGATTTTGTGTATCTAGAATTAATAATTTGTACAAATTTAGAAGTCCTGAGCTTGTACTCCAAAAACTAGGGATTTGTATCTCCAAATACCCTTGAATTTGTAGCTCAAAATCCCATAAAATTTGCAGCTTCAAAGGCCCGCAATTTGTAGCTCCACGACCACTGAATTTGCAAGTTAGAAACCCATGAATCTTTGGCTCAAAAAAAAATGAATGGGCATCTTAGATACCCATGCAAGGAATATAAAATGGCTCATGTTGGGATATTTCTAAGTTTGTGTTCTAGCATTTGCGGTGCCTACGATTTCTAGCTCATGAACTTGGGAACAATCAAATAATCCAATCAAATAGATAGATCAAGCAATCAATATCCATTAAATCAATATCCATTACAAATGCTTCCCCAAAATTTCCACTCTTCTTTTACACCCTAATACATCCAAGACGGATTCAAGCTTTAGAAAGATCCACTAGGTTACGATCATCACCCTTAGGAGCTCATGCAACATGAATGGATAAGCAAATAATACATTAAAGGAGGTCATCAAAATTATTCCATAAATGAGGGTTGTAAGAATTCTAAGATTCCTATGTGTAAGAGAATAAAAATAAAATAATTTTTTTATGCAATTTTCATATTTCACACCCAAATGTAATAATGAGTTGAGGGAGGTTATTTTAGTGAAAAAGAGATTATGATTCGCAAAGGTTATTTGATATCAATCCCTTAGTGATACATTAAGGGCCTAAGGACCTACTAGATTTAATAATAGGATATTTAAAGTTGTTATTTAATTTAATGTGGACTAGGTCTACTAGGTGGCTAGTATTAGATAAATTACTAAGTAGCTAGCATTAGATAAATGTAATATGGTCAATGATTAATGTAAAGATCATTAATAGTTAAAGTTATATTTTTATAGGAAACTATAAATAATGATGGAATCTTCCTTACATGATATGAAAAATATTTTTATTGTAATCTCACTTAGGAGAATATATAAAGTTGATCATTTTAAATGATTTTTGTATTGTGTTTTCCTACTTTTGTTTTTTTAATTTAATAAAATAAAAAACTCTTTTATGTTGGACATGGTTTTATGGCATTGGCATTGATGTCAAAGAGGGACAAAATGGTAAATGTTGATTATGGTATTGATGTCAAGAAGATCAATATGGTATTATCATTATATGTCTTTGAGATCCTAAAAGCTCAGTATAAATAACATATTAAGTTGCGCAGAAGACATAACACAAGGAATTCAGAGCTTAGGAGGGTTAGAGATTGAAGATTAGAGCATAAAAGAATGCACAAACAATTATTGAAAGCCTAGGAGAAATAACGATGAATGGATCAAAAGAAAGAATGTTAATCGAAGCTTAGAAGAAATGATGCACATGAGTCGTTCATTGTTATTTCGGGTCAATCTAGGATCATTAGATCGCGGTGATATCATAGGTTGGTAGGGATTAAATCTCAACCGTCAAATTTGAAGCACAAGCTTCAGGTGGTTTCTGATTCGTTAGATCAAGATTTGATCTAGAGTTAAGTATTAGTAGTCGATTTGGAATGAAAAAATTGAACCGTCAGATTAGAAGGTAGTCAACTCTGGTCTTGACCACTCTGGCAAAAAGGAGCCAAGAACATGGAAGTTTACTCGAAGCGTCAAAGTGGGAAGTCAAGAACCAACATTGGTTGTTGATCTAAGATCCTCCAGGATGAACCATGACCGTTAGATCAAAGATTGGAATGCTTAAGCCCAAGGTCCTAGCCCTTGGACTTGTGGAGGCTATCAAGAAAAAAGTGCTAATTAGCACTTCAGTAGAATTTTCTCTGGAAGAGTTGAATAACTGCAAATCCCAGAGTCCCGAAGCGTCGAAGAACCGACGTGAACGAGAACCATCCACTCAACTACAGATCAAGTCGTTACCATCGATTTGTTTGAAACCGTTGGACAAGCCAAGATTGTCCATATAACAAAAGATCAAATGTCAACTGCCCAATCTACTTCAGAAAAATGCACTCCTGGAGGTTGAATAATTGCAAAGGCCCGAAGGCTGAAATAAATATTGAACATTGATCTAAGAGCTTATCACAGTCACTGGATAAATGATTCATATGAACCTATGACCAGGAGGAGGACATGTGCCACAACAAGAGATCCACGTCAGCAGGGAGACATGGTGCAATCAGATTGTGACAAGTGTCTAGGTCTAGTTGGAATTTTAAGTTACGCAAGTCACGAATCTAAGTGACACGTGGAAACCACTTGGCCAATTCTAAGTTAGCAGTGATTTCAACATGTTACGTCACTCTGGGAGTTTGTCCTTTGGGGGAAACCAATAACTACTCGAAGCGCTGAAGTCCAAAGTCAATGCTAATCATTGATATATGATCCTCCAGATTCTCACATGACTGTTAGATCAAAATGTAGTGAAAATATTACATAAGCACTCCCATGTAGACCACTTCGTCCCTGACCAAATCAGGTGGAAATTGGAATAAGAAATTACCTGAACCTTCGAACCCTCGAAGTCCCAAAGTCCCAAAGTAAATAGTATCCATCCATATCAATATTTGATTAAGTCATAGCCATTAGATTAAGAAGTGGAAAGATAGTGTAAGGATCAAAGCTAGACCGTTGATTTGGTTCCATGAATCATGCTAACCATTGGATCAATCCTTGTGAGAAATAACCACTTCGGGAAGGTCAAACTTTGGAAGAATAGATGATTCTAAGAGAGAATTTTCCTGAAGGCTGAAGTCAGGAGGACAAATTTCCGACCCCCAGTCACATTTTACAAACACATAAAGTTGTGTAGCGTCGGTAAAATCACTTAAATTAATAAGCATGTGGTTTACACATATGATCACATGTAAATGGTTTGAAGGAAGCGCCTCTCCAGAATTTGATTTTTGCAATATTTAAGGAGACATGGAATCAAGTTAAAAGAAATCGATCATTACCTGTGATCAATTTATGAAAATCCCTCTCACTAAATTAAAAGCCTTCACAATAATGTTGAATAATAATAGATATTATTGTTAATTTAAAATGAAGAGGTGCAATGGTCCAAACAAAGGGACACAATGCTTCATATCTCACACTAGTTGGAAGATTATATAAACGAGAAAGCATGGTGAGAAGAAAGTGTTTGTAATATCCCCAAAAATAAATTATTATTGAAGTCTGAAAATACATAGGAATTTGTTTCTGTTTTTGGCAAATTCGAATTTGGAAAATTATTGCCATTTATGGAAATTCTGAATTTGGGAATTTAGTTAATTGTAAATAATTATTGTGACTGATTGGGAAAATATTTGATTTTCCCAACTAACTCTTTGACTATGACACTTGTAAGAGACAAATAATTGTTATATTTATTGCTGAGAGACAAATGGAACAACTAGGGTGAAATCAACTGACCATGACTCCAGGAGGGGGGAACAGGCTTGAAATACCTCAGGGATGAATTTTACAAGTGGAAAATATGGAATTTGGCCATTGGTAGCCCCTGAAAATCAGGGATTTGTAAATATGTGAAAATTCCCAAGGGGAAAATACCTAGGCACAAGGTTCTTTTGCATATATAGGATATGGGAGGAGGCACGATGATGCCTAGCATGATGGGGAAAAAGACAGGCTTGATGTTACGAGCACTAACTCTGAGTGCGAGGCAAGGATAATTTGAGATTTGGGAAAAGATTGTCACTTGTTGTTATGAACACTATTTTTGAGTGTGAGGAAAGGAGAATTGGGATCTGAAAGAGGACTATAGCGAAAGAGGAGTTTCGAGGTTCACCCTCATGGATTCATGGTCAGGCTAGGGGGTGAACGAAACAAGTAGTTTGGTTGTTATGTTCTATGGTTGGGTGGAACTTGGTTGTTATATTTGTTGTCCCAACAATTTGTTTAGATATCTTCTTCTACTCTTCCCTAGTTGATCGTTCTCTTGATTAATAAGTGGTAGAATGTATTTACTTACTTCTGGTTAAATGTTCTATTGATGAATGACTAATAGATTACATCTACATGTTGGGTAGAATGAAATAAATTATTGAATAAATATTTATAGTTAAATTTATGCATTGAGTAGAACCAAGAAAGACCGTTGTATGTGCTAACTGTTGATAAATGTATGGAAGTTTTCTTGAGTAGAGTTAAGAAAAATTGTTGTGTGTATAACTTTTAATGAAAGTGTGAAAGTTCTCCTATTCATGTGATTTAATCTTTTGATACAATAGGAAAGTAATTATCAGATCAATCTGTGGCTGATATTAAGAAATGTTTAAATTGTGCATTTACCAAACAAAATTTTGAGTGAATATCAGAATTGAAATATATATATATGTATATGTGTTGTTACCTATATGGATTTTCTGAGCTACATGAACATCTATTACACAGGTATCTATTTCTCAATTATTGCAAGTAATTTCCTCTTTAGCGGATTGTGTTAACTATAATAAAGGGTTACAGTTCTCTTCTTTTTAATCTCAAGAGAAAACGTCTAGGGATTTAGATATAGAAACCTGTTACCTATTACAGGGTCGGTCCAATATTTAAATGAGTCTTCAAACTCTACATAACACCTGCGGTCATAACTACTATTTAGGGAAATCATCTCCAGTAGGGGTTTCCCCTCTATCCTTTTCTTTAAGGATTGAGGATAAATTTGACCAGCTGTTTATAGGATCCTTGTGTAAAAACTACCACGATAGTAATGTGCTAGGGTAGATCCATATCATTTTCAACAGAATCTAGGTCGTTATATCCAGTGTAGTTACAACAAGTTTAAGGTCAAGAGTCATTCAACATTCAGAAGCTTGGGAGAGGTAGTGCGAAGCTGCACACAGAGCGCAAGTGTGTGCAGGGACGAAGTCTTGTTTCATTGACGAAAGCTCATGAGGGACAATGCTTTTAGAAATGATTTTGGAAGGTGTAGTCTTTGAAATGTTTGAAATATCCCAAGTTAGGAAAGAAAGTGAAAAAAAATCTCAGGAGGGATAGTGGTTTTAAGTCTCGAGAGGAAACACTTAGAAAAGTATCTAAGTCTTGAAGAGTTGAAGTGTCTAAAAGTGGAGTGCAAACATTCAAGGTAATCGAAGGAAGATCAAGGGTTAAGATCCATTCAGGAGAAGCCAAAAACTTTCAAGTCATTAGATCTTAGAGAAGTAGCACACTGGTTAGTCCCAGGGAATTATTGGAATTTCTCAAACCAGAAGATTTGGAATAAGCATAGTGAAATCTGTGAAACCCCAAAATGTGAAATCCTGAAATCATCGAGATTTTCCATCGAAAGGGGACATGTGGAAAGAGATAAGAATTTCGTTGTCTCGCAGAGTGGAAAGGTCAAAGGGCAGAGTTGTGAGGATTCACTAAACGCGAGATCGTGATTTAATCTAAGATGTCTATCAAGAATAGATATGGACTGTCGATTGTCTAGGGAGAATGGAAGTGAACACCCATCCAACTTCACGAAACATGAAGTCCTGATATGCAAAGGGAGATCTGGACCATTAGATCTAGAGGAGCGCGAGCCGTCGGATTTGGGCGCTCTGAGAATATCAACATTTTGGAAGTCGAGAATGTGGAGGAAGTGTTAACTTGGAAGTCGCAAGTCGTGAAATCCCTTTTGCGAAAGGAGAGTCTGGACCATTGGATCCAAAGAGGATACGTGTCAATGGGTCGGGAGATCCAAAAGGAGGTGGAGGTTGAAGTGTTGAAATATTCAAAGCTTAGAGATTCGAAGGCTGAGAGTCGTCGATCTGTGAGGGGACACTTATCACCAGATCACGAGTTCTGAAGAGATTTACCTTGGATTTTTCAGTTTGAGAACTGAAATGGTCGAAGCTTGAACAATCAAAGAGAACTTTAACCATTGATCTATGTTGGACAGGTGTCACCCGATCTGTGGACTCTGGGCAAAGGCCTGAAGTAATTATAGGCCGTCCAATTTAAGAGGACACATGGCAGGATTCATCATATTTAAGGACAAGGAAAAAGGGACTTGAGAATTGATATCCCTGAAGTCTGGATCCACATAGGAGATCCTGGCCGTGGATTCTAAGGGGCAGGTGGCAATAGATTGTCACGTAGAGGAGAGTAGATTTGAGAGTTGAAACTCTCGGAGGCCGGAAAGGTGAAGTCAAGGATAGTTGTTGATCCAGAGGGGAGGTACATGTTGAAAAATCGTGGGACTCTGGGGAGACGCGTGGAAAAAAGGAAAGAAGGTCGGAACGAAGTGTCATAGCAGTCATTGATTGGAAGAGACATCGATAGGTAGGAGATCGATGGATAGGGAGGATTGTGGAGTTGAAACTTGCGTGAAGGATAATTTTCCTTGAGCAGGCCGCTTTTTTTCAACCACTATTTTGGTGACCAGGTACGTGTCTGCTTAGGAGGATTGCGGGGAGAAAATCTAGTTGGTTTGAAAACATTCTTTCCCGTTCCCGCATTGTACTTTAGCACTAGGGCACAACCCAAGGGCATACGAATGAAGGGGATAATTAAGAAGAGATAGTGCCCACAAACTTAGAAGCACCCAGAACGCACAGAGACAGAAGGTTTTAAGTCCGTGATAGATGCATTGAACCCTATTTTAATTACAATCTATGCTTTAAACTCAACTTTGTTTAGACCTATATGATTTTGGGTACTGTCTATGCTTAAATATTTTTTTAATTCAAGTGGAGTTCTCCCTCTGTGAATCTAACGCTAACACGTACAAATATATATAGATATGTGAAAACGATCATAATGTTAGTGAGGCTTTACTATCCTTTATGCTTATTTTAGATATGTTGGAAATCTGAGAGGCTGGGTATAGTGAAGTTACCCTTGACCCTTTGAGTATATGATTACTATGTAATAGGAAATAAATGAGAGATAAAATCTGTTATAATGTTAGTTAATGATGTCAATAACTGGAAAACATAAATCTTGAAAAGTTGATAGTGATGACAACTACCTATTTATAATAACAATAGGTCTCTCAAGATAAGTTGTACGAAGAGAAAGAGATTTAATGTCCCTAAGAAAAAAAAATATTTGGTAAATTTGGGAATCATTACAGTGTCTCTGAAGTCCATATTAGAAGTTCAATACAGAAGAAGAGTCCAAGAAGGAGAACTGATGATTCTTATTAAGTGAGGGTGGAAGGGAGGAGCACAAAAGGATTCATACCCTTTACTAAGTAAGTGTAATTTAAGGGAGTTGGTGCCTTAAAGACAACGGATTTGGTTCTTCCTGGGGTTGGTGTCCTAAAAACAATGGATTCGATGCTTCCTAGGGTTGGTTCCCTAAAAAACAAGGGATTTTTGCTTCCTAGGGTTGGTGCTCTGAAGAAACAGATTTTTGTCTCCTAGAATTGGTGCTCTAAAAAGGATTGGTGTCCTTCACTATTCTTCATAAATCCTTGTAATTCCTATTAATTATATTTATATAATTGATTTTACAAACAATTCCATTGTTGATCTTTTATGGTAATTAAAAAAATATAAAAGTAACTGTTAATTGTTGAAAAACAGGAAATATTGATTCACCCTGCCCCCCCTCTCAGTATTCCAAAAATTGATATCAGAGCAGGTCTCTTTAGCACAGTCTAACAACTGAAAGGTAGATCCTGAATATGGATCAAAAAGAGGGAATGTCTAACAACAAAGCACCATTGTTCAATGGAGGTGGTTATGGTCTATGGAAAATAAGAATGAAAAACTTCATGTTGGCTCGTGGTTTTGATATCTAGATTTTTTTTAGAGATGGTTACACTGCACCAACTAATCCACCTAAAGATGCTACAGGAAATAAAATCTGCAATGACAACTCAAGAGCAGTTAATGCAATTCTAGGAGGGTTGACAAATTCTATATGTGTGAAGGTTATGCAATGTAATTTAGCCAAATAAATATGGGACAAATTGGAGGTTGTATCTGAAGGAGATAGCAAAGTCGGGGAAGCCAAAATACAAACCTATAGTACTCAGTTTGAAAATATGAAAATGAAAGAAGAAGAGAACATTGTTGAATACTTTCATAGGGTAGATGAAGTGGTTAATTCAATCAGAGAAGAAGGAAACTAACTTAGAGATAAACCTATTGTGAAAAAGATACTAAGGTCATTACCTATGAGATATGATGCCAAGATTTCTACAATTGAACATAGGCCTGATCTTGACACAATCACAGTTGATCAACTTCATTGAATTTTTACAGCATATGAAATGAGAACAGGGAATTATAAATCATCAAAAAGAGAAACAACCTTTAAATCATCTAAAACAAATATGAGACAAGAGAAAAATACCAATGATGAGTTATCAGATATATCTGATTATGAAACTTCCAACTTCATAAAGAAATTCAAGAAAGGGACAGGGAAATACAAAGGAAAGATTCCTCTAATATGTTTCAACTATGGAAAAATTGGCACTTTGCCAATAAATTTCCCTATCCTAAGAATGAGGAAAGTGATGACAAAAGATATTTCAAAAATCAGAAGAAAAACAAAACTAATAATAAAAATACGTTTTACAAGAAAAAAAAAACCGTTATTTACCCAAGAAGACAATAGCTCATTGAAATAAAATGAAGAAGATGAAACATAGATTATATTTATGGGAATAAAAACTCAAGATGATAAACTTTTAGAAGATGAAGAAGAAGTGAACTTCGAAGAAGAAATCCTTAGTGTAATGGAAGAACTAAGAAAAAATAAAAAATAAAACAAGGTACTAAGGGAAGAGATTCTAGAGATTAAAGAATCTACTAAATCAAGAGAGATAGAAGCTTCCAAAACCATCAAAGAGTCTGAACATATCATCAATGATTTGAAGTCTTAGCTCGTGGAAGATAATAAAATTGAAGAAGTCATTTTACAACAACTTAATGATAAAAAACAAGTATGTGAAAAACTAGAAGTTGAGATTAAGCTACTAAAAAGTGAAATTGAGAAAGAAAAGAAGAGATCACAATTTGGAAATAGTTCAAATATATTGCAATAAATTCTCAGTAGTCAAAGGTCACCAAACAACAAGACTGGTTTGGGATACACCCAAGACTCAACTTCTACATCAAAAGGATCTGTCAAGAAACCAAATAGTTACACAAATGTTTTGAAAAACTCGTTAAGAAAAGAAGATAATAAGACAAAGATGATACCATTGAAAGCTGTTACACATAAACATAAATCAATACTCCCTACTAGAGTAAAAGATGACAAGAAAAATACAATCATCAGAAGGAATCCCCCTAAATATCTATTTATTTGATATTGTTACTCTTGCAATAATTTTGGACATAAGGCAGTACACTGCAAAGCTTATGGACAATACAATCATAGAAATGTCCAAAGATATAAGAACAATAAGTACAATACAGAGAAGATAAACTATAATTCATTTTATCCTTTGCAAAACCTCAAGAGTGAGTTCCAAAAATGCAACAATTGTGGTCATAAAACCAATCAATGTAGATTTCCAAAATATGATAAACAAACAAATATTTCCAATAACAAAAAAGTATGGAAGAAAAAACAAACATAGTGCAATGTAGCCTTATATGTGAGAAATCAAGGATGTTAGTGGTATATAGGAAGTGGATTTTCAAAACACATGTCTGGAGATAAATGTAATTTTTTCAAGTTAAATAAGAAAGGAAAAGGAAAACTAACTTTTGGAGATAACATGTGAGTCAAGATAATGTTACTTTAGGAAATAATAAAACCAAAGCAAAAGATGTACTTATGGTAGAAAGTCTCAAACCAAATCTCCTAAGTGTAAGTCACACATGTGATGAGGGTCACATACTTACTTTTGATTCTCAGAAATGTGAGATCAGAACAAAGGACACTGGAAAGCTAGTGGCAGTTACACCAAGAACATCTAGCAATGTATATATCCTTAATATATATGAAGAAGAAAAATGTTGTTTAAGCTAAGTAGATGAAAGCTAGATATGGCATAGAAGGTTGGGACATTTAAGCTTTGAAAACTTGATCAAGGCCAATGAGAAAAAGATAGTTAGGGACCTGCCAAAACTGATTAAGCCTTCATATTCTATTTGTAAACATTGTCAAATAGGAAAGAAAACAAGAGTTAGGTTCAAAACAAAAGAGAATTCCACAATAAAACCATTAGAGCTTATTCACATAGATCTATGCGAACCAACCAGAACCAAAGGTACTTATGGTGAACAAGATTTAATGTTGATTTTTGATGATTACACAAGATTGACTTAGTATTCTTTCTAAAAGAAAAATCAGAAGCCTTTGAGAAATTTAAAATATACAAATCTCTTGTAGAAAATGAAACAGATCTCAAAATTAAATGTCCGAGATCAGACAATGGAGGAGAATTCAACTCTAAAGTGATAATTCAATTCTATGAAAATCATAGTAACAAAAGACAATTTTCATCTCCCAGGACTCCTCAACAAAATGGAGTGGTAGAAAGGAAAAACAAAAGAGTTCAAGAAGCTGCAAGAACCATACTGAATGAAGCCAAGCTTCTAGAAAATTTTTGGAGAGTTGCAATATACACAACAATCCACATACTTAATAGAGCTGAGTTGAGACCCAACCATGAAAAAACCCCTTATGAATTATGGTTTGGAATGCCAACATCTATAAAACACTTTAAAATTTTTGGAAGTAAATGGTACATAAAGAATGATGAAGATAACCTAGGAAAGTTTGATCCAAGATCCGATGAAGGAATATTCTTCGGATATTCATCTAATAAAAAACCATACCGATGTTATAATCTTATACTACTAAAGATAGTATAAAGTGTCAATGTAAAGATAGATGATCTAAAAAAGAGCATATCCCAAGGCATTGATAAAAATCTCAACAAGAAGATGATCATGTAAAATATCAACAGGAAGATGATGATGTAGAATCTCAACAAGAAGATGATAATAATGAAACACATGAAGATAAACCACATACTGATGAAGAAGAAAATGAAGAAACGCCCTTGCCAAGAGCTCCATCAAAAAGAGTTCAAAGGAATCACCCTCAGATTATTGGAGATAAAACTGTAGGAGTAGGAAACTCACTTTTGATTTAGAACAAGCATTGTTATCCATAATAGAACCTAATAAAGAACCTATCAAAAGTAAATATTGGACAAAATCAATGAATAAATACGTAGACCAAATAAAGAAAAATTAGACTTCAGAACTAGTTCCAAGACCCAAGGATAAGAATGTGACAGGAACCAAGTGGATCTTCAAGAAAAAAACTAAATGAAAATTGGGATATTATAAAGAATAAAGCCTGATTAGTTTACAAAGGATATTCTCAACTAGAAGGTATTGATTTTGGAGATACTTTCACTCCAGACGTGATCCGGGAATCTTTTAATGAATATGGTTGAGTTTTAATTTTGCATGCGTTAATTAACCATTTGAGAAAACTTAGTGAAAGAATGAGGAAAGAAGAGGAATTATGACAGCCATATATACATTTGTAAATCTGAAATGAAAGAATAAATAGAAAACCATAACACGCAGATTGATAACGGAGTTCGACATAACTTTGCCTACATCTCTGGGCCTTTTCTCTGTGGGGGAGGCTTCTTTATTTATGTTCAAATGATCAAAAGTACATTTCTGCAATGCCAAATGGATACAAGACTGATCTGGTCATGTTCTTCCAGATCTCTAGAACCATGCAAAGAAAACAACACACAAAATGGACGTCCGGAGCTCCCAGAAATGATCCAACAACGTCTCCTCCTCAAAAACTTCTCTGCCTCATAATGACTTTGGCTTGGCTTCTCCTCAGCATTATTTTGCTTTGAATGCCCCTTATGGCCTCAAACATGCCTTGGTTATATAGCTGGGAAATTTGGTTTCTCATCCCCAACTTCCTCCCAAAAATTAGGCTCCAAAACTACCCAATAACTCCCAAAAACCATTAAAAATAGGCTTAATTACCATTAAAACCCAAAANCACTAAGATTAATGATTCAAAGTTAGAAAAGGAGAGAAATTATTAATAATCTACACTAACTGATTCACCCCCCCCCCTCTCAGTTAGTTCATACCTGTAACAGTTTTTCCTCTGTATTTTCTATAAGTAAATACAAGACCTGTGAGCTACTTGGATTACTGTATCTTATATCCTTTCAAGGGTGCATTCCTTATTTTCTTCTACTGTGAACAAGGTAAGATTCATCCTGTATTGATGCCTCATTTTGTTTAACAGTTTTGTAAGTTTCTCCCACATCATTTGATTTTATAAATCAACTCAGATGACAAAAGACGTCCTCTATTATGTTCTGTTATTAATTTCATTTAAGGATAATTCTTATATAACTAACAGAAGAAAAAGAACCTTTCAAAACATTTATTTATATTTATGATGCCTTGAAATTACCCTTTGAGCCTTAAGTGTAATCTCAGGAACAACATATTTTTGGCGTCGTTATCGGGGATGGAGAAACAAAGTTATTTTTCTCTGGGAGAACAACATGGTAAGTTTCTCTCTTTGATAATGAACAAAGATTGAATACAATAATAAGGCTAATTTTTGTCTTTCACTTGGAGACTCCACTACAAATAAACTGGCATTCGATAGAAAGAATACTAGGAAGAACCCAGACGATCAGTAGACTACGCCTGTAAACACAAGTAAATACTCAAGTTCCGATCGAAATATTAACCCTTGAAGAAAAATTTAAACAAACGCTTTCTGCGGAGGCTTCAACTAGAGAAACCGTAATAACTATTGAGATTGACCCTTTCGATACTCAAAACAGTCTAAATAGAAGATCCTCATCTATACCTACTATCGTTACTTCTCTGTCTACCCCATCCTCACTTGAAACTAAGGTATATGTTCTCAAAAATCCTAAGGAGTGCACTTTATACCCTGATTCGACTCCTGTTGGTTCACCTATCTATACGTCTTGTAAGTCTGAAGAAGTTAGTCCATGTTTCCCGTTTCCTTGTCTTCTAGACTTCACATCTTATAACGCTCAGTTCTCGGTCTTTCCTTCACTACAGCCTGAGGAATTTGAATAGTCACTACTTCGGTCCCTAGCAGTTTATGAAAACCCTCTCCTTAACTCTCGAAGTTCATCCCCTTGACATCAAATGGCTATTGTTAGAGGACGTGACGTTGGAGGTGGACCGAAGGTGGTGGTAGAGCTAGAGGTGGTGCTAGAGGAGGAGGTGGTCAACGACCACCACCTCTGCCCCCTAGAATTTTTTCCAAGGTTGCGGCCAGATACACTCCTTTAGTCCTTCCCCCTGTCCTTCATGATTTACCAGAAAATTATATGAAGAACTTACCGAAATTCATGGGAGAAGGATACTTAACTGCCACAGAGCACATAAACATTTTTGACCAATTCACTGATATCCTTGGCATTAAGCATGAGGATATTTACTCAAGACTTTTGGAGAAAAATTTTGAAGGACAAGTAAGAATCTAGTTTCGGGGGCTCCTATTAGGTTCTATAGCATCTTATGATGCGCTAGAAAATGCCTTTTTAAGGCAGTGGGGAGAGAAGAAAGATCACTTGTATTATTTGACAGAATTTGGAGCTCCGAGGAAAAATAATTCTAAGTCAGTCCTAGAATTCACCCAGAGGTTTAACAAACTCTATCATAAGATCCCTACATAAGTTAAACCCTCTTAGCCCGTAGCTAAAGTGACTTTTGCGAGGGATTTTGAGCCTGACTTTGCCTTTCTTTTGAGGGAAAGGAGATATGATGACCTCACAAGAATGCATGACGATCCCATCGAAATCAAGTCAAACATGATGGCATCGGGAAAACTAAAAGAAAATGTTGAGACAGGAACCAAAGAAACTAAACGTTTCAAGGAACAAGCTAGACCCTCCGGATATGGGAGGTTCGTGGAGGATAAAATGGATGACATGGATAATATAATCAAAGATTTATCAAACAAAATATCTATAATGGAATTAGACCAAGCTAAACATGATCCTTTTGCTAGGAGAGATTTCAAAAGGAATCCCAACCCCAGATCCAACAGAGACAAGTGAAAAATGAAGACCAAAAAATCAAAGCCCCTTTTAAAACATAAAACTTCATGCAAAGTGATGATATGAAGGAATATGAGGGGTTAGATAAAGACATAAACAACCTCAGTGATGACGACCAAGAACCTCATCTAACCAGACAAGATTATGAAATATCTCTAGATCAAGAACCCCTATTTGGAAATGATGAAAGTATAAATAATCTGGGAGAGTTAGATTATCAAGGAATTGTCGACTCTATAATGGCAGAGATTCAACATAAATATAATTTAAGGCCTAGAGATAAAAATTCTATGACTTCTCCACTGAAGAACATCTTGTTGAGAAGTAAAACTAATGAGGCAGCTCAACCATCCACTGAAACGCAAACAACCAAAATAAAAACAGCTAAAACCCAAGCTGCCAAAACAAAAACAGTTAAAATGCAAGATGCCAAAACAAAAACAGTTGAAACGCAAGCTGCCAAAACAAAAATAGCCGAAAAAAAAGCAACACAGACCAATAGGCCAAAAAGAAGAGAAACATAGATCCCAACTAGAGAAGCCGAGAAGACAATTGGAAATTTCAATCTGGAAATAGAAATTAATAAAATCAAATTCCGGTACCTCTGGTTGAACTGGATAAAAATACAATGTATCGAAAACAAATTCCCAAAATGATAAATTTTTCAGATGCTGAAAGTCATGCGGATTTTATTAATTTAGAGTATGATAAACCCACTATAATGTTTGGTCTGCATATTGAAAATGCTAAAGACCTTGTCGCTCCTTTTTATATTACGTTGACTGTGCATGATCACCTACTCCATAACTGTATGTTGGATTCTGGAGCATCACACAACTTAATGCCCAAAGTTATTATGGAAAAACTGGGTCTTGAGGTTACTAGACCATATCAAGATCTGTATTCTTTTGATTCAAGAAAGGTTAAGTGCCTCGGTATGATTAAATATTTGGTGGTTAGTCTTGCATAGATTACTGTAAAGATAATTCTCATGGATGTAGTTGTTGTTGATGTTCCTGTGAAGTATGGCATGTTGTTATCCAAGTTTTGGGGTGCCAAACTTGGAGGATCGCTTCAATTGGACATGACGTATGCTACAATCCCGATTTTTGGTGGACAGTTCACCCGTCTATACAGAGAAACAAGGTTGGCGTATACTATAAGTGACCCACAAAACCCAAATAATTACCCAGTATATGTCGCCGATCATGATCTAGGAAACTGCATATTATCAATTGATGACGGTTTTGATACATATACAGAAGAAAGTTGTATAGAAGAAGAAAATAGAAAATATCAACAAAAATGTAAATAGTGTAGGACTTTGGAAAATGTTTTTTGATGGTGCTTCATCTTGGGAAGGAGAAGGAGTTGGGGTGTTGTTTGTGGCACCCAGAGATGAATTCATTATCCCTTTATCATATAGATTACTGTGGGACATTGACTATACGAATAACATATGCGAGTATGAAGCTCTTGTCTTAGGATTAGAAGCTGCCAGGAAATTGAAAATTGAAAATCTAATCGTCTATGGTGATGTAGAATTAATTGTAAAATAGATAAGGAAGCAGTACCAAGCCAAACATCCAAGGCTAATATCCTACAGGAACTGCGCCTAGGATTTGATAGAATTTTTTTTCTCATCGTTTAATATCATCATATTCCTAGGGTAGAAAATCAACAAGTTGATTATATAGAGAAAGCGGTTGCTACGTTTATGCCACCTACCGTCCTGAAGCTAAAGTATCACATAGAAATGAGGCACATGCCTTCAATACCAAATAATTTCCATCACTGGTAGGTCTTTGAAGATGATGAGCAGATCAAGCAATTTCTAGAAATGGTTGATGAATTTTCTGAAACCCACATCGACCAAGAAAATCAAAATGACCCTACTTGGATCATGCAGAAAGACAAAGATCCTCAGGAGTTCCAAGATAATATCGCTAACCATTGCATGTTAGTGTTGAAAAAAAATCAGTTCCCTAAAGGCCTGATTCTTCTAGAAAGATTATTTGATCAGGATGACATACCTCTAAAGTCTACCTTGCAACCTCATCCCAAAGAGGTGGAAGATTGTAATATAGGCACTAAGGAAACTCCTAAACTGTTCAAAATATATAAATACCTTCCACCCGAAATGAAAAGTAAATATGTTGAGTTACTTAAACAATACAAATATGTCTTTTCTTGGTCTTACGATGAACTCAAAACTTATGATACCACTGTCATCAAACATTAAATCCCTTTAAAGCAGGGCATCAAACGTTTCAAGTAGAAACTCAGACAGATAAACCCTATACTCTTGCCTATAATATAGAGGGAGGTTAAAAATATCCTTGATGCAAAGATTATTGTTCCACTCAGGTATTCTGAGTGGGTAGCCAACTTAGTTTCGGTCAGGAAAAAGAACGGTGGAATCAAACTCTGCATGGATTTCAGGAATCTAAATAGATCATCCCCTAAAGACAATTATCCACTCCCTAAAATGGATCATGTTCTGGAAAAAGTGGTCAGAGCTAACAAAATTTCTATGATTGATGGATTTTCAGATTACAATCAAATTGCAGTCCACAAAGATGATAAAGAAAAAACCACGTTTACCACTCCATGGGGTAGTTTCATGTACAAAAAAATGTCATTCGGTCTGATGAATGCAGGGGCCACTTTCCAACGATCAATGGACATCACCTTTTTCGGTGAGAGAGATAAGTTTGTCGTCATCTATCTTGATGATTTAACAATTTTTTCTAATTCTGATGCAGAGCACTTGGTACACCTCAAACAGACGTTTGAGAAATGTCAAAAATTCGGTTTGTATCTAAATCCCAAGAAATCTCATTTTGCAATGCACGAAGGTAAACTCTTGGGCCATATAGTATCTAGGGAAGGAATCAAAATTGACCTGAAAAGGGTTGAAGATATAGATACAATAAATATTCCTAGGAACAGAAAGGAAATCCAGTCTTTTTTAGGAAAAATAATTTTTTTGAGAAGATTTGTTCCAAACTTCGCTAAATTTTTTAAACTAATTACAGATATGCTCAAGAAAGACAGTGAGGTCAAATGGACAACCAAAGCTAAAGCATCCTTTGAATGCATCAAGAAAGTTATAGGAGAAGCACTGGTGTTGGCCAGTCCAGATTATATGAAATAATTCTTGATTTTTTCATTCACCTCTGAACATACTATCGCGGTCGTACTCTTATAGAAGAATGATGAAGGTTTCGAGCAACCAATAGAATTTTTCAGAAAAATTCTTAGAGATGCCGAACTGAAATATGATATATTAGAAAAATAGGCATATGCAATGGTGAAAGACCTCAAATATTTTAGGACTTACGTGCTGCATTCCAAAGTAATTGCCTACGTGCCAACTAGCTCTGATAAATATATATTGGTTCAACCAGATAGTGACGGAAAGAGAGGTTGATGGCTAGCCAAGATTGAGGAATTTGATCTTGAGGTAAAACCGACCAATCTTGTCAAGGGTCAAGGCCTAGCCAATATATTAGCCAAATCAAATTTTCAAGCACTTGGAATAAACCATCTACAAGCTTACAGAGACCTTCCTGATATAGAATAATTCGATGTACAAACACCTGCAACTCAGATTCAGGAAAAATTCTCTTCCTCTGCTTGGTATGGCGACATAGTTTCATATCTACTGAATCTTCAGTGCCCAAGTGATATGACTCCCTATAAAGTGATAACATTGAAGTTGCACGTGGTAAAATATTGCATCGTTGATGGCCAACTGTATTGGAAGGATCCCCTAGGATTTTTACTAAGATACCTAATAGAATTCGAAACAGAGAACGTCATAAATGAGTTTCATGAAGGGGTGTGTGGAGGACAATGCGCCTAGAGAGAAATGACCTATAAAATCCTGAGGGATGGATACTATTGGCCGAAATTGTTTATTGACATGAATACTTAAGTCGGAGCCTGTAACTCTTGTCAATTAATCTCAAGAAAACAAAAGCTTCCCGCTCTTCCCTTGATTCTAGTCAAAACGTAAGCTCTGTTTCAACAATGGGGTCTAGATTTCATCGGGGAAATCCATCCACATTCAAGTGCACAGTATAAATGGATCTTAACCACCACAAACTATTTCACTAAATGGGTAGAAGACATTCTGACACGAAATGCTACAGATTCAATGGTGATCAATTTCTTAGAAGAAAACATTTTATCAAGATTCGGCTGTCCCCGGAAGATATTCATGGATAATACCCAAGCTTTCAAATACATGGCGATGGTCAGTTTTTGTGAAAAGTACAATATTGTACTAGGCCATTCCATAGCCTACAATCCTCAAGGCAATGGATTAGACGAATCATCAAATAAGATCTTGATCACTATAATTAAAAAGGTGCTGACTGAAAATAAGAAACCCTGGCATGTTCATTTGAAATATGCTTTATGGGAGAATTGCAATGGCACTAAGAAGTCAATCAGAATGTCTCCTTTTCAAATGGTGTACGGTACTGATGTAGTCCTCCCCATAAATCTTGTTCTGCCCATGATGAATCTTTGGCAAGATGCGAAGGAAGAGCCTAACGATGTTACCAAAAGAATAACCAGTTAATTGAAGTACAACAAAACAGGGTTGAAGTGGATGAGAAAATTCAAAAATATCAAGACAACATGAAAGTTTTGTTTGATAAAAAAGATAAAGATAGGGAATTTCTTCCTGATGACCTAGTTTTGAAGTGGGATGCTAGGAAAGAAGACGCTGGAAATAATGGCAAGTTCGATAACATCTGGTGTGGGCCCTTCAAGATCACGGCTTCCGAGGGAAAGAACTCATTCTTATTAGAAAACCTTGATGGGAAAATCCTTAACACCCCTATCAATGGGCGTTACCTGAAGCATTTCATGCAATAATCAAATTCCAAATCACCATTGTACATATCGGTTTGATTTTCTTGTTTTGATTTATAGTTTTCATTTCTTTGGTAAGTTTTTATGCTCACTGTAAAAAGACTAGTTTTGTTGATTTCATAAAAACAGAAATATAAAAAGAGAGTAACGCCTATTGTTTCTTTTTCATAAGTTTCTGACATTTCTCATGTTTATTTTTATGAAAAATACTTGCTAATAGTTGAGAGATAAGGATGTATCAGAAACCAACACTCACATTTCAAAACATTGGCTTTCTCTCAAAACAGGTGATAAATAAATGGTTTACTTGGTTAAAAATATAAAGAAAATATGAGGTATGAGCTTCTACCCTACTGACCCCAGTTAAATTTTCAAGGGGATCTCACTAAATATGAAAGAAGTCTCATCCATATAAATATTGTCACCCGATCAACAACCAGAGGAATATAAGAATTGTAGCCTAATCCTAAAAGTCTTCTCTGAGTTTTGATAAAATTAAAATTAAAATAAAAAATAAAATAAAAAATAAAATAAAATTTATAAAAAAGAAAATAAGAATAAAAATACCTTGAAGAAAATACGAGAATCAATGAACAAGCTTGTGTGGGATTGAACTTGTTCGCAATAGAACATTTGAATATTCTTTCTATTTTATTCTTCCCATCCTCAAGTTTTATTTTCCTATGATTCTCAATACCTCTCCCTGGTCTTCATAGAGAGAGAAGACTTCACCTTAACTCTAAAAACTCATAAACATGTCTTCAAAATAATGTTAGGAGAAAAATTATACATCCCTTTCAACTTAACTGAAAGAAAGTATGTCTAATCTAATCCTAATAACTTTATCTCTCTTATCTAGTTTTAAACTGACTAGTTCACTCAAGGTTGATCCCTAAATTTAAAATCCTTCGTAAAATCTCCTCAATAGGTGAAGACGTATTGAACGTTGGAAGAAAATTAGTTTCGGAGTATACTAAAAAAAATATGACAGACCTTTCCTTTGAATATATTAAACATATATCATCCCTTGTATGTTACATACAAATTGATTGCCCCTAATTCATGTATTAAAATATAAGACGGATGGTGAAAGGAAATTCGAGAAATTGATTGCCCAATTTTGTCCCAAAAAAAAAAAAAAGACGATGAAAGAAAATTCATTTAAATCATTTCCCTCATATCAACATTTAAATGAAAAATTATTAATTGAAGTGGTGAAAGGAATTTCAATGGGAGAAATAGATAACTTCACCGAAGTACTGAACAGACTCACTGGCAGTGAAGCAATATCTATGATATCTGTGTGGTTGTCATACGTATCTACATGATATACTCTGACATCTAATTCTTTTTCAGTGAAATTTAAATTCGGAACCAACGAGAGATCCCCATAAAATACGACACATATACTTAAACTTGATGCGAACGAAATCGATCAAAACTTGATATTTTGACTAAAGTTACTTTAATTATCTTAAGAAAATCCGAATACAATTTTAAGAAAGAGGTATTTCAAATAGCCTAACCGAAGGTCATGATGCGATGTGTTTTAAGGTTTTCTAAGTTTTGGTTGAAACATTTTTTCTCCGTATGATCCTTTTCCGAATGTGTTTCATAGAAATGAAATAATGACTCCATTTACCCAATAAAGGCACTTGGTCTACTGTTCTTCTACGTCTCGTAGGGAGAGACAATCCATAGATGGAGCCTATGTTGGAACACATATATATTTCTAAAATTTAGACTTTAAATAGTTTTCTTTCCCAGTTAAAATAATAATAAAGCATGCTTGATTCTCACCGTTGATGAAGTTTTCCTTTTGATCAAAAGATCCTTTTTCCTGAGTTTTTTGGAGTCGCCTAATTATTAAAAGGTCAAACCCCTAGAGAATACTTTGGAGTTTCGAGCTTCGAAGTTTCATCCTTCAAGCATTTCAAAATGTCTCACCTTCAAAGTCCCGATACTCTAAAAGTGTTCGATAGATCCTAGTCACCATATACACATATACCTTCCTAAGCTTTAACACGTCACAACGGGAAATGGCCCTTCGAGAAAATGACAGAGATCTAACTTGTAAATCTACGAAATGAAAAGTCTTGAAATTTTAAACCTTGGTTAAATAAACTAATCTCGATTAAAGGTTAATTAATATCTTTGCACACTCGGAGTTTGGATATTCACCATCCATCGCATTATGAATTTATGAAGTCCGAACTCCCGAAATACCGTAGAAACTAAACAAGGTTAATTTAAGGTTAAAGGAAGTTAGCGAATAATTAATCACTTTGTGGTTTCGAGCTTTGGAAATCATATTTCGAGCTATTATCGGATATCCCAAGGTCCAAAAGCCCGAAAATAATTAAGGTTAAATGTGATTAGTTAATGGGCTAAACACTATTATCTTATGTTAATTTTACGTTAAATCATGGTTCGGGTAAATTCAAATATTATTTCACATCTCCTGATCATGGACCACCCACCATTAATAACATTAAAAATCGATATATGACAATGATTTCAAATAAGATCTCGGAACACCGCCTAAATCTTTTCATTAAAGTTAACAAATACGTTGTCAGTGAAGGTATGTGTAAATTGATACTCTTAAGGTGAAAAATATATTGAAGTTTTAATTCCATTTGCGTTTTCATAGAACAGTAAGCTTGAGAAAAATAAGAAGTTTTACAAATTTTTTGTAACAGGTAACAGAGTTCTGAGCTCATGATATAATGGTTCCATGGAAAACAGCTAAAGCATCTGGTGAAAGATCAAACCCGAATGCAGACGTCCTCTCAAATACTTCACCCAGAACCATAGATACAGTGAAAACCTGGATGCACGTATACGACATTCTACAATATGAATTGATCAACTTCCCAGATGATTTAGGAAATGAGGTGACTGAAACCCAGGCTATGAGACTCAAATATGTTGCTCAATCAGAACTACATAAAATAGCCACACAGCCAAGGCTCGTGCCTTATAATGATATGATTGGTTGGGCACTGGAGAACATCGACATCTCAACCAGGAGCATTTGCAATTCAAAAAAAGTTGCAGTTGGGTCCTTTCGACCAGAAAATTTTCAGGTAATGTAAAAATTGTCCCCAGTACCCAATTATTTTTATAATGCCACTTTACTGGTGGATTTCGACAGAAAATAATGTGTGCAATATGGAAATAACCTACCTAACTTGATCAAGGATTGGTGCTCACGTCCTGAGAAATTTAGAGCAGACACCCATGGCGTATATGTTGTTGCATCATTAGAACCTCACATGATGTATGTAGCCATGATGTTATGTCGACTGTTTGGGAAGGAAAACTATGCCCATTTCTTATTACCATGGGTACCAATCATGCATACAGTAGAAAAGGCGTATTCCTTCGATTGGGACAAAATATTATCGAACAATTTGGTCTGGTAAATCATAGAATATCGTTCATTGAAAGACAAAGGGAAACTTGCCCCATTTTACATGTTGGCATACATCATGGATTTCGTTTGTTTTGTGATGCCATTTCCTTTGGTGAGATGGAGTTGGACTCTGACTAGCGCCGAACCAATACATTTTTATAACTCCAAGCTATGGAAGGATAAAGCTAAAGATTTCTTCTATGAAATTTGCAACTATGTGGTGGTGTTGATGCATATCACTATATACGGGTGCCCACCTCCCAAGATTTCAGACAAGATAGTGGCCAACCTGGGAAAAATAGAATATTGGTACATTGAGGAACATTTCTCTTACATAAGGGTTTTTGGATGTTTCGTACCTCCGCATGCCTTACCAATGTTTCTACCATATCGATTGGTGTGCCGAGATGTAGCGAATCAAACTGTATTAGGACGAATCAGTAAAGAGCTAAAGGAAATGCAGAAAAAAGTGTGGCCCACCTTTCCTTTGTAGGTTGGTACTTTCTCACTATTAGATTTCGGCCACTCAAAGGTAGAGGCCACAGCCCTAAAGGACATTAATCTTGTAAACATTGAATTCAAGAAACACGACTCCCAGAAGGTCGTGGGAAATCACATGGCTCTTTACAATCTAAGGAAATATGAGCATGAATATTTCCCACAGGATGAGATATTTCGAGGAGCAAGATCTTATCAGGAGGTGTTGACCCGAGTCTAGACTCTAGCTCCAGACAAATTAGTTGAGTTCTATAATTTTCAGACACATCGAAGAAATAGTCTATCAAAAGTATTACAAGGAGAATTCACAACATCTCCAGCCACACAGGAAGTTGGGACCCAAAATTTAGAAGTAGGAAATTCCAGTGGACAAGACATTCAGGAAAATTTGGTGAAAACAAAGGTTTTGACATAGAAAGAAAATACTACACCATCAAATCAACCTGATGATCAAACGAAAGCTCAAGATGAAGTTTTGATAAAAAAGGCACAGGATGCATCGTTGTCTACACTAGAAAATCTGTCTACTAATACAACAGGGAAACCACATACCACCCAAATAGGTGACCCCATTATATCTTTGACCCCTTTATAGATCAGTCAGGGGAACCCAAATGCCGAAGTAGTATTTATAGAAGATCTTACCCCTATTTTGGTTGAAGAAATTCCCCCTTCTGACTTCTTCTTCAACAAGAAGAGGAGGGTTGTAGTAAAAAGATAAACTCACCAAAAGGAGGGTACAACTCTCAAGAGACACATAGTGCTATATGATGGACAAGAATTAGAGGAGGCATAATTCGCTATGGAAGTGGCAGGCTCATTGGGAGATTTTACCACAACAAATCAGTATTTAGTTGGGAATATGAGAGGCCAATTGAAGCAGAAGGAACTACTAGTAAGATAGTTGCAACACCAAATGAAGACAGTGGAGAAGAGTGTGAGAAGAAAGATGAATAAGGGTTTTGATCAAATCAGAGCCTGTGACAGACAGGAAATTCAGTGACTCAAGATCAGTCTTGATGAGATGCATAAAAATTCACAGGCAAGTAGATAATTGGCCATTCAACAAGGAGAGTTGGTCAAACAACTACAGGCTAAAATAAACTTGACTTGAAACATGGTAATGGATATGGCGTGTTCCAAGCCCAGGCATTGGAGGCACACGAGAAGATGGAATCAACACAACAAAGCCTTTTTACTAAAGTAGAAGTTGTCGAAAACTATTATCGGGAGGTAGACCTTTTTTTAAATAACATTTAACTAAAGGAAAGAGAGGCCATTGCAGCTCAAGCTACTTTCCAGGAGGCAATTGTGTCATCAACAAAGGATGGAGTAGCCAAGGTCTCTAGATTGTCTCTTTTAGAGAAAACTCGAGATGATATAATACTGAAAACCTGGGAGGCCAATTTAGTTTAAAGTAAAAGGTTAGCCTCGGAAGTGAAGAAAGCTTGTGAAGAAGCAAGTTCATCACTCGAAAAAGAGTTACTAAACATTTAAAGAGATAGTATCTCTAAAGCCCTAGGGAAAATTGATATAGAAAATAATTAACTTGAATCCAAGACAAGCGTAGAAGAAGCCCAAGCCGAAATCCTGCAATTGAAGCAAATTAACATTATCCAGATTAATAAGTGGATAGTCAATCCTAGTTTGCGACTATAGTCTATATATTTAGAAGCTAGGAGAATGGAATATAGGCTGCCTCACATAGAAAATAAGTTATATACTTTCAAGGCAAATGACACAACAACACCTTCTAGGTTAGTGGTGTAGTTCGTAGGTAGATGTGTTCAGTGTGTCGAGCAAGGAAAAGACAACACATCTGGGAAGAAATGAGACAACATGTGAATACCATTTACATAGGTCATGATTAAAGGCCAACTTTTTCTAAGTTGGAGGACAAGAAGAAGAAACGCCTCTGCTAGCAGGCGAAGAGACAGAGAAGATGCGAATGAAATGCATCAAATTTTATATATTGAAATATTTACTGTTTTTTGAATTATGAGAATTCCAACTGCTTAGGGTTGAGAACATTTTTATATAAATACATAGTTTGAGGAATTAACAAAGGTTGATTCTTGTCGGATGTAATAGAGAAAACTCTCCTTTTGTGAGAATTAATACAAGTGCAGACTGAGATTCCAACCTTTGTGTAGTTTGAGTTATGTGTTTATCATGTATCTCATATTTCTAGATTTTCTTTATGTCATTCCTTGATAAGTGAGTGGTTGCAATTTAGTACTACTACTACTGTAATCATATTTTATCGGTTGTTTGATAAGCAATCATTTTTTGCTTTGTGTTTGTTATAAGTAAATACAAGACCTATGAGCTACTTGGATTATTGTATCTTATATCCTTTCAAGGGTGCATTCTTTATTTTCTTCTACTGTGAACAATGTAAGATTCATCTTGTATTGATGCCTCATTTTGTTTAACATTTTTGTAAGTTTCTCCCACATCATTTGATTTTATAAATTGACTCAGACGACAAAAGACGGCCTTTGTTATGTTCTGTCATTAATTTCATTTGAGGATTAGTTCTTATATAACTAACAGAAGAAAAAACACCTTTCAAAACATTTGTTTATATTTATGATGCCTTGACATTACCCTTTGATCCTTAAGTGTAATCTCAGGAACAACACAATGTATGAAGGTAATTTGAACGTAGAATAATTTCTTGACTGGATAAGTTCTTTATATAAGTACTTTAAGTATGAGGAGATTGATGATGAAAAGAAGGTAAAGCATGCAGTGTCCAGGTTGAAGGGATGTGCAACTTTATGGTGGAACGAGTTGCAAGTTGATAGAAGGAAAAAAGGTAAGACTGAGATTAAGAGCTAGGATAGAATGGTAGCTAAGCTTAATGATAAATTCATACCCAAGGATTATCGGTTGAATATGTTCATAAGGTTGCAGAATCCGAGACAGAAAGGTTTGTCGGTGAAGGAGTATACCGAAGAATTTTATAAGTTGAATATAAGAGAAGCACACATGGAGAATGGTGAAGACATATTTTCTAGGTATATTAATGGATTGAGATACAAAATCTAGGATGAGATTAGTATGATGAAAATGAGGAATGTAGAATATGCTTATTAGGTATCCCTTAAGGCAGAATAAAAATTGGCAAGGAAGCAGAGTCAGAGGAATAGGGGGAAGAAACCTAATAGAGGAGAAGGAATCACCAGAGAGACACTCCAAAAATCTAGGGAAGAAGCTGGAGGATTTAACAATCAGACATATAGAGGAGAAATGTATAGAGGAAGATACTCTATAGGAAGGAATTATTTTCCAAGAGGTAGAGGAAGAGGTAGAGGAGGATAAGTGAAGTTTTATGCTTGTGGGAGAACAGGGCACATGTCTTGGGAATGCCCTGAAAATAATAATGTAGGAGTTAGAGAAGCTCACATTTCTGAGGTGCAACAGAGGAATGTGGAGATGAAGATGAAAGAAAAATAAACTGAAGAGGGAATATCACTGATGATGAGGATATCTCTCGTAAATCCAGAAAAAGAGGTACAAGAACTAGTCCAGAGGAATAGTTTATTCAAAATTGCTTGCAATACTAGAGAAAAAGTATGCAAGGTGATCATAGACAGTGGAAGAAATGACAAATTAGTATCCACGAAGATGGTGGAGAAGACAAAGTTGGAGACGATATCACATCCAAGCCCATACATGGTGTCGTGGTTGCATAAAGGACATCAAGTCATGGTAAGTCGACAATGTAAAGTTGAGTTCAAAATTGGTAGTTATAAGAATGAAGTTTTATGTGATGTCATACCCATGGATGTTTGTCATGTTCTATTGGGGAGACCTTGGCAATATGAAAGGAATTTCATACATGATGGGAGGAAGAATACTTATACCCTTGAGAAAAATGGGTGTAGAGATATGTTGTTTCCAATGGAATATAAAGGAGTTAAAGAGGAGGTTACTTCGAGCATACTTGAAGGAACTCTTGAAGGAAACAAAATATCACCAGTTTTGTATTTTGAGGATAGGAGAGGTCAGTATATCTCTTGTAATGAGTTTCGTCGGTTCTCATACTTGTAAGGAAATGATGCAAGAGGAATCCAGGGAAGAGGCCAAAGGGCCAAAAGTTTTTAAAACTAACAGTTTGTGTGTGATGGAGGGTGCAACAGAAGGATTACATTGGAGACTGTCAAAGAAAAGGAGAGTGGATAGAAGCCAATTTTGTTCAAAAGGAAAAGAAATAAGAGGAGGCCCACATAGTTGTGAGCCAAAGAAATATTCAAGAGGAGCATTCAGGTTCCATACTCACTCAGTGGGAAAAAGAGTTGAATATGTTGGAGGATTCATTAAACCATCCAAATATAGAGGAATACTACTAGAGAAATGAAATCATGAATAATAGCAAAGGAAACTTCTAGGAAGGTAAAATTCCTGAAGAAATAAAGAAGAAGGAGAAGCAACCAGTGGATAACATAAACAACCTTCAACAAAATAATTGTCAAGAGAGAAAGAGAGAGTTACAAAAAAAGAGCCAACCAGGGGATAGGATGGACAAGGAAATTATGGAGTTGAGAGGGTTGGTAGAAAGGTCAGCCAAGGAGACATGAGAAGACTACGGTGGCAAGCTCAATAAAGCTCTGCAACATATGATTTGGACACTAGGAGAAAATCCTGCAACAACAGGAGAATGAAAACAAAAACAACATCATAAAGGAAGAGAAGAAAATGGACAGATCCAAGTAAAAGTTTGGGACCCTGGAGGATATCAACAACAAAAATAGAGCCATGAGTAGGAGCTCATGATTTTTTTCAGCAGAGGAGTATGATGAAAGAGCATCATTTTCGTCATTCAATGAGGCACGGTGGAATATGACTCAACATCCAGCGCAATGCACTTTAACTGGTTTGGATTACAAGGAGGGCACATCACTTTAATATTGAATACTTTGTCATTAAATTTCCCAAAATATATTGAAGCTAGAGCCATTGTATGTGCTCTAGGAGATTGTAATTTATTTTAATGCCTAAAGGATTGTATATATTTTGAGCGTCGACTCATATCTATATTGTAAATGTTCATTTATTGTAATAATATTAGTGGTAGGATGTTTTAATTATGAAGCACCGGAATAATCTAGAGGGAAGGCTCGAGAATCCCCCTCATGTATAAATGTATGTAATATATGCCCAAGAGAGGCTGTTGAAAAGAGAGAGTGAAATTAAATGCTGAAAGTTGTTGAAGGTTGTCGAAACCTTTATAAATATTTTCTAAATGAATATAGAAGAGAAGAATTGCTTCCAATTTTTTATTTTTCTTATCTCTGAGTAATTGGGTAATGTTATGTTATTTATCTTTGTGTTTCTATGTGTGTGCATCTCATGGTTAGTTGAATGAACACTTAATGTTAAGTTTCAATTGTTTCTCTTCTGAAATCCTGGTGCAAGGAGTGCACAGTGCCCACGCAAGGAGTGTGGAGGCCAAACCGTTTATAGGTTCGAAATATCAGGAGAGATAGCATGAGTTTATGCAGAGTGAGTGCAAGGAGTGTGCCTATACTAGAAAGAGTATAAATTATTAGATGGGAGAGCAGTGACAAATGTGCACAGTGTCGACACTTAGTTAAGCGTTGAAAAAGAAGAGAAGAGTGAGCGTAAGGAGCACACATGTGACTTTTCTAAGTCCCAAGCTAAGGAGATAAGAAAAAGGTGTGTTGATCAAGGTGGATATTGGTGGCCACCCACCTATTCCACTTGGACCCACGCCATTGTTTCTTTCAAATTTTTAGTTTCCTTAATTGTAGAACAATTTACTATTTTTAGCAGTTTTTTAGGGTCCTGAACTTCCAGAGCCATTTTGAGGCCCTAAATGACGTTTTTTGGGCATGAATGCTCTGATGAATATGAGTTTGTTTCAGACTCAATATTCACTATCAATAGTGTAGTCCTCGGATAGATATTTCTAACGATGTATCATGTAATTCAAACGGAGATAGTATGCCAAAGTTACGACCCCAGGAAATTGATGTACCAATTTACCCCAACGGGGCCCATATTCTGGTGTTTCATCTCCTAGGGTTAGGTTTTTGGATGTTTAGGTTTTTCCATTGTTTCTCAATAATATATAGGCCTTTGAGCCTCATTGTAACATAGATTTCAAAAGCCAATAACTGCCACATCTCTTCTTAGAGATAAGCTACCAGCGCCTGAGCTATTTTATTTCCATTCTGTCTGTAAGCATATTTCAGTCATTTGTTGTTAATGAAATGAAGTTTTACTTCCACTGCATCTCTGCGTTTATGTGTATTTCTTTATTTCATTGTGTTCATGCATAAATATGGATCAATGGTATCAGAGCAGTCTGCTCTTTCTCGATCCTTCTTTGCATGTCCCCAACGAGGTCGGGGTATAAGGAGTTAGGGCTCGATTTGGTTGAACCATTGCAAGATCAACCTCACAAACCCTGATGGTCGCCCATGGGGAAGAAAATGAAGATGAGGGATCATGATATTCTATCAAATTTATTCTCTAGGAGGCCCTCAAGAAACAAAGGAACATGATGATGGACAAATTTGCCTAGATCCTTCAACGGATACCCACTGGCAACGCATCTACATCCAACAACCACTCTGGAGGTGCCGCTCCTTTTAAGGTACAAGTAAACTTTGGCATTCCCATATTTGAGGGCCAAATAGATGCAGATGTCATTGATAGATGGTTGAATCTGTTAGAAGGATATTTCTCGGTTCATGACTTTTTCAATCGAGAAAGGATTATTTTTGCACTCCTTAAAGCCGCACCCCATGTCAAGGACTGGTGGGAAACCAACTGGGAGAAATAGAACGAGGGGGAAACCTCTCTGTTCTTGGTCGCACCCACTTGGAATTATTTTTGAGACACCATCAAGGAACAATATTATCTCATGGGGAGATATGAGGACACATACATACAATGGACTACGTTGTGGCAGCAAAGGGACCAATATGTGCATGAGATGACGAATCTGTTCCATACCCTACGCACAAAGTTGGGTATCAAAGATTCGGAGAAACATTTGGTGTTAAAGTACCGCAGTTGTCTTCATAGATACATTCAGGAGAAAATGGAGTTCCTCGACATCTCCGCGCTTGGTGCGGCATACCAGTATGCTGCCAAGATTGAGTAGAAGTTCAAACAGAAGAAGCGAGACTTTGGGTCTACGAATCAGAAGTAAGGGAAAGGTGCCCCCAAACTGCCGACCAAAGGACCAATACAAGGCGGGGCGGCCCAGGACAACCCGCCAAATCCACAAGAAAAGAACAACATCATGAATCCAAAAAAAGACACGGGGAAGTGGTGTGAGTTCCATAACAGCTCCACTCACAACACAAGTGGGTGTCAGGCCAAGAAGTCACTGGTAGCCGAGTTGAAGGCTTCTGAATCAAGTGCAGGCTCCGACTCTAAATCAGAAACCGATAAGGGGAATGACAGGGGGAAAACGATTATCGATGCGGATCCCAATGCCATCATTGCCACCATGAAGACCCAGAAGAAGAAACTAGAATATCCAGAGGAGGCAGAGTGCCTCTTCCGTTCCAAGATGTGGGTAAAAGGTTCCCCGTTGCAGTTCATTATCAACAGCGGGAGCCGGAAGAACCTCATCTCAGTAGAGGTCGTGAAACAGATGGGCTTGCTGACCACAACACACCCACAACCATACACCATCGGGTGGCTGCACCAAGGAGAAGACCTCCGCGTAAGCCAACAATGTTTCCTTCCCTACAATATCAAGCCCTTCATGGATGAGGTATTATGTGGCATTTCTCCTCTTGATGTTTCTGATGTATTATTAGGCCAACCATACTTGTGGAAGCGACATGTTGTGTATGAGTCCAGGCCTCATGCTATTATTATTAATTTGGGAACTAAGTTTTACAGGATACCGAAAATAGCACTGCCTATAGACATCTCTTTGGTTACTGCAAAACAATGCAGTAAGCTCATTGCCAAAACCAAAAAAAAAAATTCCTGATGATCTGCCCTCAGAGAAAGAAGAAGATTGTGGCCATGAACTCCATACATGGCCCCTCTACATGACAACAACAGATGGATAAGGTCGTGGAGGAGTGCAAGGAAAACTTCACCTCCCCCACAGGGGTGCCTCTACACTATCAGGTTAAGCACCCCATCGATCTGAGCCCAGGTGCATCGCTTCCCAATGGACCAATCTATCGGTGCTCTATTCTGGAGAATGACGAAATCAAGAGGAATATTTAGGAGCCGTTGTAGAAAGGTCACATCCGAATAAGTTCATCTCCCTGTGGGAGCCCGATCGTGCTGGTGAAAAAGAAGGATGGGACTTGGAGACTCTGCATTGAATATCGGGCACTGAACAAGATCACTATCCGTAATAGGTTCTCGATCCCACGGATTGATGACCTTCTAGAACAACTCAAGGGGGTGAAATATTTCATCAATATCGACTTGAATTTTGGGTATCACTAGGTACCAATCGAACCCTCTAATCTATGGAAGACTGCCTTCAAATCCAAGGAAGGCCTTTTCGAATGGTTGTTCATGCTTTTCGGGTTGACGAATTCCCCTGCAACCTTCATGAGACTAATGGAAAACATCTTGCGACCATTCACCAACTAATTTGTAGTGGTGTACTTGGATGACATTCTGATCTTCAGCCAGAATTGGAAAGAGCACCTCCACCACATCCGACAAGTCCTCCAAACATTGCGGAAACACAAGTTGTGTGTCAATTTGGAGAAGTGCAGTTTTGGCATGACCAAGGTTCAGTATCTGGGATACATTATTGATGAGTGGGGGGTGCATGTGGATCCATCCAAGATCCAAGTCATTCAGGATTGGCCAGCCCAAACACCCTAACAGAGCTCCGAAGCTTTTTGGGTCTTGCCAATTTATACCGTAGGTTTGTGTTGGGATTCTCTCATATCACTTGGCTCTTGAGTCAAGTCACCAAAGGAGGAGAGAAAGTGAAATTATTTTGGTCTGAATCTCAAGAGAAGGCATTCAATTATTTGAAGCATCGCCTCTGCTCTGCACCAATGCTCACATTACCAGACTTGCAAAAACCATTTGATATCGAGACAGATGCCTTTGACTATGCTATTGGGGTAGTCCTTACTCAACAGGGGAATCCAGTGGCATATCATAGTGAGACACTTTCTGACACAGTCCAAAAGTATCCCACTTATGACAAAGATATGTATTCCATTGTGCAGGATTGCCGACAATGGAAGAATTACATTTTGGGAAAGGAAACAGTCATCCACATAGAGCACTAACCCTTGCAGTTCATACAGACACAAGGGAAGTCGTAGAACGATCTCCATCAAAAGTGGTCCACATACCTGCAATAGTTTAATTTGAACATTAAGTACAAGAAAGCAAGCACCAATAATTTTGTAGACTGCCTCAGCCGACCCCCTATCATGGCGCTAACCACGGTGCTCAACTCTTGTGGGCATGATACTTCTAATTGGACGCTTCTCTACAAAAGTGATCCAGAATTTGGCCACACATACAATATGCTCTTGGAGGGTAAGAAAGTTCCTAATTTTCACCTCTAGGATGCCCTGCTATGTCACATGCGACATCTTTTTGTTCCTTCAAGCGAGCATGCCAAGATGATTTGGGAGGCACACTACAGTCAGATCGTTGGGAATTTCGGGGTCGAGAAGACTGTGGTAGTACTGCAAAAGTATTTCTATTGGTCGAACCTTCGACAAGATGTCGGGAAGTACATCAAGTCCTGCACTGCTTGCACCATTGTCAAACTGACCATCAAGAAGCAAGGCCTCTACACTCCGCTACCTACCCCTAGTCAACCTTGGGAATCCATCTCCATGGATTACATGTCGGACCTTCCTTCTACTAAGCATGGAAATGACTGTGTTTTTGTGGTCATCGACAGATTCTCGAAGATGTCCATTATGATGGCCTGCAAGAAGAATATCACAGCAGAAGCCACTGCTAAACTCTTCTTTGAATGAATGTGGGTACACTTTGGGATCCCATAGTCTATCATCTCAGATTGGGACAACATGTTCCTCATTACATCTTGGTCCAGCCTCTGTCGATGCTAGACACCAAGCTCACCAATTCCACAGCTTTCCATCCGTAAACTGATGGCCAGACAAAGGTCGTCAACTGGATGATTGTACACATTTTGCGCATGTACAACTCAAAGCATCCACGCACATGGGATGAGATCCTCTCCTATGTACAATACAACTACAACTGGGCTCTCCATAGCTCAACTAGCCATAGCCCCTTTCAGGTAGACCTGGGATTCTAGCCACTATGTCCCATTGATGAAGCCATGCCATTTGTGGCTACTCAGGTAGATTCAACCCATGTCCAGTCTGAGGATGACAAGGAAAAAAGATTCATTTAGCACATTTATCACATCCGCCAATAGGTTCATGACATATTGGACAAAGCCAATGCTAAGTGTTAGCACCAAAAGTCAGCCCTAGATTGCGGCAGGGGTAAGCCTGATACCCATCAGTGTTTTATGTCACAGGTGGGTTTTAAGGAGGTCAAATGGGCGCAGACTTAGATTCTGAATGATGTTTCAACACAGGACTGGACAGGAAATGTACAGGTAAGTAAGGGCCACAACTAACTTCAATGAGGAATTTGAGTTAAAGAGAGAGCAGAGGGAAGACTTATTGAGAAAATGAGAACAAGACTGTGAGTAAAGAAGGAGCAGGGGCTGGCGTCTGGTTGCATAATCATCGAAAAAGGTATTCAGAAAACCATTCCTATAAGTTAAATTTCCACTGCACCAACAACGTTGCTGAGTATGAAGCTTTAATGCTCGGTCTGAAGCTGTTGAAAAAGGTTGGTGCTAAGCAAATAATGGTAAGGGGTGATTCTGAATTAA
>SNQJ01S0002866.1:329670-365884 GCA_010110895.2 Picea sitchensis
GCGACCTAATGCAATGGAGGGGTGAACCCCAGTCTTCCAAAGTCCTGGTAGCCAAAATCACGATGGCGCTTAATCGTGTGCCACATATCCCTTGATTGGACAACCCAGATCTTTCGTTTAATTGCAACCTGCCCTACCACATGATGAGCACTAGCCCCCATCCTGGACTTGCTTCCTTTGTGACCAGGGGATAGGACCATGGGCCCAACTTTTGAGGCTTTTACATTTCATGCTTTCAGGGTTTTGGGCTATGGGAGAACTGCTAACGAAAACCCGGAAATCCCGACTCCTGAAATCGTACAATTGGCTGCCACTTGTCCTCGCTGGATTGGACAACCCTGATCATTTCAACACTATGTGCATTATCTCCTACGCTAAGCTTCACGCAACTATGTGATTGCAATCACCCGATGGTTGTCTATATGCTCCATCAATGGATCCTAGCCATTGGATACTGAATTCACCCGCCTTCTATTGTCATAAGCCCGTAAAGAAATTTTTTGTGTACTGCACTTGGGCGCTTCTTGTGCAGATCGCGGACTTGGATACCCTTTTTCCCGTGACAAGAATTGGTGATAACATTTGGATCCATGGGGGATAAATTCATCCCTGTGATGCTCTAAGATCTCCTTTTGCAGTTCTAGTTGCCTTTTGTTGGGCTATGGATTCGAGCCTAAAACACCCTACTAAAAATATAGGCCGAAAAGTAAAAGCAAAATAAACACACATGCTCCAAGAAGATTATTTATGTATAGTCCTAAAATAATTTATTTTTGACATGGGGCTAGATGAAAGAAAACTTCCACCGTATCCATTCCAGTAACTTCCTGAATGGAAGTTGCTTCACTCTGTCGATGATTGGTAACAAATGATGCAACTGTGACAGCAAAACAGTTACATCCTTCAACTTTTCTCCAAGGGCTGAAGTTGATATAAAATAGGGTAGCTCCAAGGTATGAAGGAAATGCCACTCCATGTAGTCGTTGACAGGCTCATAGAATGGGTGGCAGATCCTGGAAAGTTTTTAACATGCAGCCTGATCTACTCCATGGCTACTCACACATCATTCAATCTCTCTGGTAGGCCCAAAAGGGTGAACAGTTGATACATGCTGACTAATCTCAGGCGATGGCAGCTCATTAACAATTTCTGAACAGGGAATAAACTGCTCCTCCTAGTACTCCTTTGGCTCTTTTGGTTCTCCTTATTGGTTGTCCCAAGGGTCAGAATCATAATCATCATAAACAGGACCCAAGGGGAAATTTTTCTCTTCATCATGCTACTCAGTGATTTCTGCAGGCCCGAGATGGTTGATTTCCTCGTAATATTCCTCTTTAAAGAATCGAGGATAAGGCTCTGTAGTATGCTCTTGGAAGTCCTACATATCCATCTCAAAATATGATTCGTAGATGTCATATACAGGTTGGATGCTCCTCTAGTCAGAAAACTGTGATGAGGGGCTCTATTGCTCCTCATCTGAATAATCATCAAAGCTTGGGGCAGTAGGTACGTCAGGAGAAGGATGCAAGGCCTCTACAAMTATGKAATATTCAATACTATCATCATCCATAGGGTTGTCAAGAACATCCTCTTCAAGAGCTRGGAAATCCTCTGCGCTTTCTCTAGATTCCAACCTTTCTAGTTTGGCAGAGAGAGATTTAATCAGCCCCATTACTTTGCCCATAGCATTTTCTTCTTCCATATGGTCCTCATCCCTACAATATTCGTCATCACAGCATTCATAAGACACATCCATGTCTTTCTCACTATCCTCACATTCCTTACAACAGTTATGACAGATAAACTCAGAGGAATACAAATTTTGACAGTGCCTATTGAAAACTGCATGAAATTCCTTTAGGGAGGAGATGTTGGCAGGGGGGAAGGAGAAATACCACTCACGAGTATCTCCTGCTAATGAGAACATGAAAATTTTTAATAATACATCTTCATGATGTATTCCCCACTGATTCATGAGTTCATGAAATTCATGGAGATGTTGAGCAGGGTTTTCCTCTTTACGCTCTCTAAATACGGGAAAATAATTTCCCCATTCATTTGGAGTAGGGACAACATTAGGAAAACCAGGAACAATTGAAAAATTAAAAGGAGCAAACCTTCGAGCCATGATCCTTTCCATTTCGAACTAGTGGAGTCGTCGATCGGTCCTTGAATCATGGATTCGCCAGGTGAATGATGCACAACTTTGAATGTGTCTGATCTTTGTTCACCATCAAAGGCTAGATCCTAATGTTGTCATTTCCCCAGGGAACTTCTCAAGCTGAGAAAGCAACTACTAAAAACCTTCTCGAGAAATATCCTCTGGGTCAGCTTTCAGGTGTGCTAAAAGTAGCCACAACTGAAATGGTGAAGTGGAAACATTGGAGTCGCCACAGTGGAGTCGTCAGGTGCATAGCTGCAATCTTCGATGTACTAGGTTCTGATGCACCCTTAGAAATAGTAATCTTTGTCATTCAATCCCAAGGAAAATATTCAATTTCGTCCCTGGCAACGGTGCCAGAAATGTTAGCACCAAAAGTCACCCCTGGATTGCGGCAGGGGTAAGCCTGATACCCATCAGTGTTTTATGTCAGAAGTTGGTTTTAAGGAGGTCAAATGGGCGCAGACTCAGATCCTAAATGATGTTTCAACATAGGACTGGACAGGAAATGTACAAGGAAGTGAAGGCCACAACTAACATCAGTTAGGAATTTGAGTTAAAGTGAGAGCAGAGGGAAGACTTAGTGAGAAAACGAGAACAAGACTGCTATGGGCATCCGACCTTCTAGCAGCTTGAAGAAGATAAACTTAGGCTCGATGATGCTTTTGATCCCAAGTTTCAGACACTGAAATGTGCCCAAATGACATATTCCCAATAGCAAAATGATCAAACCACAATCACCGTGCATCTACAACAGATCGACTGGATCCTCCAATTCTGAGCCATCCAATGTGAGAGAGAATAAGATAACATAGAAAACTAGTTAAAACTGGTGAAAGCATTGCAGTGATCAAACCTACATCATCCTACAACATCACATCCCTCGACTAGATCCTCCAATTCTGAGTGTCTTAACACAGTGTTTATAAAGAGATGGAAATAAACTGATTTCTATTGATCTGGCAGTCTCAAATTGATTACATAACCAGACATAGATATGGTGTTAAAACATATTACAAAATGGGAGCTCTGCTCAACCAAAGACCTTTACAAAAAATGAAAACTGCCTACATATACTCAAAATAACTCGCCACTGACAACAGGAGAGTCGTTGAGCCTTTGCATTCAAATCTTTACGTGTGCATGATTTTTTTGCAAACTGTGCACACAGTCTCTTGTCTGACACAGGCTCAGATCAACATGGCTCTTGCAGGGAAACCTGTCTGCAGGGGTACCACGAGCTGACTTCTCCAGACCCTCCATGCCTTCCATTTATGGATTGAGCCAAGGTTTTAACCACCTACTCAATTTACATTAACTGCCTTTCCCCAGGGACTGGCCAAGATGAAATGCTCAGGAGACGACCACGTGCCTACTCTCTAAGGCTTGGAGGCTAGATTTCCCTTCTTCTAGATCCACCCTCAATATAACCTAGGGCCATGACCTGGCGCCTCTCTCCAAAGGCGTTTCGGCCTTTCGGTTATCAGGGATTCCCACTTGCTAAGCTTCAGAATTCCCGACACACGATTTTACAAAATTGCCCTGCCCAAATCAACGGTTGGATCTGCCTTCAAAACAATGGCCAGGATCATCTCCGTAGCCAAAGTTAGTCGTCTGATGATTGAACAAACAGTTATCTTTCTCTAGGCCCACCTTCCATGTGACTGTGGGCTGTGACCTCACGCTCATCCTGCATGATACTTCAGGGTTTCTTATTTCACGAGTTTTCTCCCCATCTTGAATTTGATATCGTGATGCCTGAAATCGCGAAACGATGGCTGAGATTGGTGGTTAGATTTTATTCAAGATGGACGGCCACGATATTTCCCTCGACCATACGAACTACTGGCTATGCGGTGAGCGCTAGCCCCCTTTCTCGGACCTGCTTCTTTTGTGACCGGGTGCAAATACCATGGGCCCAATCCAATGGCGCTTTCACATTTCGTGTTTCGGTGACCTAATGCAATGGAGGGGTGAACCCTGGTCTTCCAAAGTCCTGGTAGCTGAAATCGCGATGGGGCTTAATCGCACGCCACGTATCCCTTGATTGGATGGCCCAGATCTTCTGTTTAATTGGGACCTGCCCTACCACGCGATGAGCGCTAGCCCCCATCCCAGACCTGCTTCCTTTGTGACCAGGGGCTAGGACCATGGGCCCAACCCCTGGGGCTTTTACATTTCGCACTTTCGTGGTTTTGGGCTATGGGAGCACTACTAACGAAAACCCCGAAATGTTGATTCCTGAAATCGCACAATCGGCTGCCACCTGTCCCCGCTGGATCAGACGACCCTGATCATTTTGGTGCTATGGAAACTATCTATTATGCTAAGATTCGTGCAAATATGTGATCATGATCACCTGATGGTCGTCGATTTGCTCCATCAATGTATCCTAGCCCATTGGATATTGAAGTCGTCCACCTTCTAGTGTCTTAAGACCGAAAAGAGATTTTTTGTGTACTGCGCTTGGGCGCTTCTTCTGCAAACCGCAGACCTGAATACCCTTTTTCCCATGATAAGAATTGGTGATAACACTATGTACAAGCAACGACATGATCAACATTGGGTGCCACACAACTTCCAGGTGGGCGACAAAGTGTGGCTACATTTGCAAAAGGAGTGCCTCGCTAGAACCTACCGCAAGATTCACCCTCTCCGATATGGGCCATATACCATCACCAAGGTTGTAGGGGATAATGCCTTTGAGCTCAATATTCCACCATTCCTTGGTCTGCACCTAGTGTTCAATGTGGACTACCTTTGTCCCTACTTTCCACCTCTACTGGACACATCTAACATGGCAGAACAACTCACACCAACATAATTAAACCTAGATTACATGGAACAAGACACAACTGATTGGATTATGGACACACAGATCAAGAAAAACTTCCAGTAGAGGATCCATCTATATCGAGTTGTCAAAGCAGTCCAACTCCTTCACCAGGGAAAGTGGCTCACCAGGGACCAAGTTCAATTGAAGTTTCCTCATCTCATGGAGGAACTCAACACAATGGGGACCATTGCTCCCTAAGGGGGGAGGAATGACCCAGGTGGATATTGGTGGCCACCTGCCTATTCCACTTGGACCCACACAATTGTTTCTTTCAATTTTTTAGTTTCCTTAATTGTACCACAATTTGCTATTTTTAGCAGTTTTTTTGGGTACTGAACTTCCGGAGTCGTTTTGAGGCCCTAAATGACGTTTTTTGGGCATGAATACTCTATTGAATATCCATCTATTCCGGACATTATATTATTTATCAGCAGTGTAGTCCTCGGATAGATCTTCTAACGATGTATCATGTGCGTCAAACAAAGATAGTATGCCAAAGTTACGACCCCGAGAAATTGATGTACCAATTTACCCCAATGGGGCCCATATTCTGGTGTTTCATCTCCTAGGGTTAGGTTTTTGGATGTTTAGAGTTTTCCATTGTTTCTCAATAATATATAGGTCTTCGAGCCTCATTGTAACACAGATTTTAGAGGCCAGTAGCCACCACATCGCTTCTCAGAGATAAGCTACCAGCGCCCGAGCTATTTTATTTCCATTCTGTCTGTAAGCATATTTCAGTCATTTGTTGTTAATGAAATGAATTTTTACTTCCGCTACATCTCTACATTTATGTGTATTTTTGTATTTCATTGTGTTTCTGGATAAATCTGGATCATGTGTGCAAAGGTTCGAGTCCTTTGAGTTGATAAAGCTCATGAAGAATAGTGAGAGTAAGTCTTTGGCGAGAGAATCCCTTTTGTTTGGAGGGGGAGCGAATGAGATTTGTTTGGAGTTAACATAATTTCTCACAATCGTTGGATTAAGGAGAGGAGCATGGTTGTTAAAACCCAAGTCCCTCGGACTTCGCTGCTCAGGTATTTTTTTTGAGGTGTTGTTGTTATCACTCCAAGAAACTCTTTGAGGTTGTAGGTCAAAGATGCTTGGTAACTTAAAGTAATTTTTTTTTTGTGTTTTTGTATGTGTGGATCAATGGGATAACTCAAATACATTATGGCCTCCAGACAGTCAAAATGAATAATCAAATGAACCAATGCTCTCAAGGATCAATAATCAGATAATAGCTTTAAAATGGGTGAAGAAATCTATACTTATTAACCAAAACCACAGATGTGATGGGTCAAATAATATAGTGAAGAGTACTATTAAGTCAAACCTATGAACTGACTAATGAGATGACAGTCATTTAGTAGTTAAAACAAGCTTGAAATAAAGTACAAAAGAAAGGATGGAAATCTGATATCAATAGAGAGAGAAAATTGTGATTTGTATTATCATATGAAAAGTCTGTTACAAAATAGTATAGTTCCTGTATCCAAAATCGAACCCCCCTTTTGTCTCTTACATATATGGGCTTAAATAAGATTTACAAATTATTTTCAAGATCCTCCAAAGATGGACTTGATAACCTCTTTCCTTATCTCAAATTCGAAATTGTGAGGTGGCTGGAAAAGACAAACATTTCTGGAAAAATGCTGCTCCAAGATTCACCTATATCCTCCAAATAAAAAATGATATTGGAAAACTGAGAGATTTTATTGAATAACTTCCCATTTTTATGAAAACCCTCCTTAATTTTCTAAAAATAGTATTCCATATCATCAAAATCTGTCCTTAAAGACAGTGACTAAAACAGGAAGAACAGAGTATTTAATTTCTGGGAAAATGTTGCTCCAAGATTCACCTATATCCTCCCAATAACAAAAGATCTTGGAAAAATGAGAGAGGTTATTAAATATCCACCCATTATTATGAAAAACCTCCTTCAGTTTCTAAAAATGCTCTTCTATATCATCAAAATCTGTCTCCCAAGAAGGTGACTAAAACAGGAAAATCCAGATTTCCAAATCTAGTCATATTCCTACATTTTAGGATTTGATCTCTTGAATATTTTTATTTATCAAATGAAGTGCCGCCTGCACTCATGGATGACATTTGATAATATATATGACTATTCATCATCATATTCTCCTTAATAAACTCAACCAAGTCGAATTTGACCTTTTGACCAAAATAATACATTTTGGAAAATTTATGAAAATTATGCCTCATCTCGTGGGGAACATTTGACTGCCTTTTGGAGCTCTAAATGAAGATATGAAAGTACCATTGGAAATATTAGGATGTCTAGTTGTCAATCAACTATTTGAGCTTGTAAAACAGACTCTCCATGGCTCAGAAAATTGATTTTTCCCAAGGCAGTTTATCAGCTGAAAAACCTGCACTTTCACCAGCTCACTACACTGTGAAAATAGTCATTTAGCCAGTGAAGAGGGAGACTTTCACTGGCTTACTACACTGTGAAAAATTCATTAGTTGGTGAAAGATAAAATTTTATTTTTGGTATATTTTGAGATGCCACATCATTTTTTCATTGGGGAATAAGATTTAAAGACAATCTTATATACTTTAAAACTTAAAGATTTATAAATCAATCTTTACCTTATTATCATCTTATGATATGATATCAAAAATATTTCAGAATGAATTATTTGATCGTTAACAGTTGTAAGGAGGAAAAATCCTTGGAGTGAATCTACACTGTAGATCACAGAGAGAGTGAGAGTCGTTGGATCCGGAATGGTTCGGTGATCCGACACTCTATAAGAATTTGATTGTTGTTGATGCAAATGTGTTGAACCTGCAAAGAATAGATATAGCTAAACAATAATACAGACATTTGCAGAGAGAATTGGAGAAAGAAGAAGAATGAGAAAAAGAATGAAAGAATTCTCATTAATCGTTGTGAATAATGAATAATTTACACATGAGATAATTTTTATAAATCAATGAGTGTGCACTGGAGGAGAACCAATGAGCCATAATGGTGGTCTAGAGTGATTTGGACACACACCAATAGTTACGAGAGTGAGCTGCTACCTAGTCTAGTCTCTCAGGCAATTACGGGAGTGAACTGCCACCTAGTTGAGTTAACTAGTCAACTAGTCTTCAGTTAACTGACTGAACAAAGAGTAGTGAGGAGTTAACTCAGGGAATCGAAGGTAATGTGTCAGTATGGTGATGATACCAAGTCAAGGTAGAATTATCATGGTGAGGATCTCAATGTTGCATGGTGAAAAAACCAATGCAACATCTAAACTCAACTCAACTAGTCAAAGTGAAGTGTCAACTGAAAGAGAATATTCTCCAGGTAGAATATCCTCCCCTAAAATATAGGAGACTGGATAATTACTAATTATGACTAATAAACAAGGAAAAACCTTAGGAAAAATCAATCCTAGGTGTGTGTGAAGTAACTCCAACACCCCCCCTGAACATCACTATGGTGAAAATAAAGAATGGGTCCCGACAACGAGGCCATGTTAGGTACCCAAACACAAAATATACATTAAAATAAAGTGAGGAAAGAGGTAAAACCTCATGTGAAACCCCCCCCCTCAAGGTACAATGTATGTAAAAAGAAGAACTACAATTGCTAGGCAATTGTGTCCTTCACTCCAAGACGTCTTCGCAGAGAATGGAACTTCTTCTCAGTGAAGGTATTGGTGAATATGTCTATCATTTGTTTTACTGAAGGACAAAACTATAATTCAATGATCCCCTCGTGTACTAAGTATCATATGTAGTGCATGTGGATCTCGATGTGCTTCGTCTACTGCCTCTGAACTGGATCTCTACAGAACTTCAGAGTGCTTTGGTTGTCACATGAGATGACGACCGACCGATGAAACTGAATGCCCAACTCACTGAGAAAATGTTGTAGCCATATATCCTGAATGGTTATGTTAACTACCCCTCTGTACTCTGCCTTGGATGAATATAGACAAATGGAAACTTGCTTCTTGCTCGACCAAAAAAGTAGGCCTACAACCAAGATTGAGTGAGTAACCAGATGTGGACTTGCAATTAGTGATATCGCCAGCCCAGTCAGAATCAGTAAACTTGATGAGATATAATGTAGAGTCTTCTGCATAATGAATTCCAAAGGTGATGGTGCCCTATACGTATCGAAGGATATGCTTTGTATCTTTCCAATGTAGCTCATGCAACTCTTGCATGAACATAGAAACTATGCCAACTGCATATGAGAAGTCTGGTCTGGAGTGTGTGAGATAAAACAAGATCCCCACTAGCTGTCTATATAGTGTGTTGTCAACCAGTGGAGTCTCCCCTCCATCCTCAAGTTTGACTCCTGATAGGAAAGTAGTCAGAGCAGACTTGTAGTTTGTCATGTGAAATATCTCAAGGAGATCTTGTGCATACTTGGCCTGAGACAGTTTTACGCCTGATACATCCTGACTGATCTTGAGTCCAAGGAAGAAGTGTAGCAGACCCATGTTCATCATATAAAAAACCTAACATGTAGAATTCTCTTGACTATAGTAATCGCTAAAGTCGAGCAACCAATGATCAACAAATCATCGACATACAAAACTAAAAGTAGAAGGGAATCAGTCGTCCTGAGCATGAAGGCATTTTAGTTTGATTACAATGTACAAAGTTCTGTGACAATAGGTAGGAATCCATGTTGGCATACCATGCCCTCGGATCTTGCTTGAGGTAATAAAGTGACTTCTTTAGTCGACAAACCAAATATGAGTCCTACATAAATACTTGGGGCTTATCCATATAGATATCCTCAAAGAGATCATCGTGAAGAAATGCATTCTTGACGTCCATCTGATGAACTTCCCATCCCTTGGCTGTCGCAATGCAAAGTGCCAATCATATGGAATCCATCTTCGCTACTGGAGCGAAGGTCTCATCATTGTTAATACCATGAACCTGCTAAAATCCTTTGGTGACAAGCCTGACTTTGTATCTGCCAATCTATCCATCTGTTGCACACTTAGTCCTGTAGACCCATCTGCATCTAACAGGTTTCCTCCTAGAAGGAAGGGGAACCAGATCCCAAGTATGGTTCTCGAGGAGGGAGTTGTACTCCTCCTGCATGGCGGATTCCCAAAAGGGATTACCAGCAGCCTCACCATAAGACTATGGATCTGAAGACTGAACTAATAAAAGATGCCTGGAGGGAAATGGTTCAGTGGAAGTGAGTTCAACAAGAGGCTCCTTGAAATCAGATCGAGTCCTCCTAGTATCGATTGGATCACCAATGAGATCCCCTGCATCCTTCAGAGTAGTTTGTGCCCAATTGGACCTCTTCTCTGGCTCTGCAACTGCATCTAGATGCTCTGACTCTACATCTGACTGTACTGACTCTGAACCTGAATCATCTAAGTCCTCTGAATCAAAACTCTCATATGAAGAAGAGTCATAATTGTTGGATTATTGAGGGGTGGGGGTGAATCAGTAATGGCGTAATTATAATGCTTTTTCTACAAATGTTATATCAATGTAGAATTATTATCCAATAATGAGTAGTAATAAACAAACAATCACACACATACACAATACACCATTGTTTTACGTGGAAACCCAAATTGGGATAAAACCACGAAATTCTCTTTCTTATATGTCTTGAAGAATTACATTCATTGGAAGAACCAACTTCCTTTGTTTTCCATCTGCAACTGGAAGGAGGCTCCAACCCCCTAGTTTCTCAGGCTACAACCTAAGGGGAGCTCCAACTCCCCAATTCTCTGGCTACAACCAGAAGGAGGCTACAACCCCCAATGTTCTCTGGCTACAACCGGAAGGTGTCTACAACCACTTGTCCTTGCCCCATCCTGCCACCCTGAAGTAGAAGTAAAATGATGGAACCACTGTCACACTATCACTATGAGATATACCACTGTAAACCTATACCAACAAATCTGAACCATGCATCAACCTGTACCTCAACCTATGATCAACCTGTACCACAAAAAAGTGCATCAACCATGCACCAACCTGTAATCAACATGTACCATAAACAAGTGCATCAACCATGCACCAACCTGTAATCAACCTGTACCATAAACAAATGCATCAACCATGCACCAACCTGTAATCAAACTGTACCATAAACAAGTGCATCCAACCATGTGCCAACCTGTAATCAACCTGTACCATAAACAAGTGCATCCAACCATGTGCCAATTATGTACCAATCATGTGTCAACTATTCATCAACTATCCAACTCCCTGCATTACATCTGGTCTGGATGTTGTCACATATAGTAGGCTGCCAATCATTGACCTATATTACCTTTGATCTGTAGACTTTGAATCATCATCTTTGCTCAACCTACAACTGGTTTTCATGGGAGTGATAACTGGTTTTCAATCTTCCATTCCGAACCTCTTTAGCATTTCTCTGATATACTTGGTTTGAGAAATAAAACTTCCTTGGTTGCTTTGACGTATATAAAGTCCCAGAAAGAAGGATAGTTCTCCAAGTAATGACATTTCAAATTCATTATGCATGTCTTTTGCAAATTTCTGGCTTAACCTGTCATCGTCACTACCAAAAACAATATCATCAACATAAACTTCAATTAATAAAATATTACCTTGCCTTACCTTCATGTAGAGTTTGTTGTCTGCACTTCCTTTTCTGAACCCTGCCTGCTGCAGATACTTATCCAGTCTAGAATACCATGCTCTAGGAGTTTGTTTTAGACCATATGTTGCACCTATTTTGTCACCTTAGTGAGCAAAATAGAGTTTCTTGCAAGCTTAGTTGGGTTTTCTAAGCAGTACAACTGCAAGGAAAAGGGTTAGAGAAAGAAATATAAAAGAACAACTAAGAATTAAACTAAGAAATAAAACAACAACTAAATTAATGAGCATAGGGACATAAGGACAAAAGAAACAATGAGACCCATGTCACCAATGGTAAGGCTGATATTAGTGAAAGAAAACACCGAGAATAAAGAGGACTATGAGTCCCTTTTTCCTCTAAGGGAGGGCTCTTGGACCCCCACAAATAAGCTCTTCTTACAACTTTGAAAATGAAAATGGTGAAATAATTCTTTGCTAATCCACTCAAGGGGTGAGATGGATTGCCCAATGCAATGATGCTAGTATACTCTTGATGGGAATAGAGGATTCTTCAAGAGAATAGTGGCAGCATAACTTTGCTATTGAATTCCTTGAAAAATGAAGTGCATCCATGGCATTTTTATAACATTTCTTTAAGGTATTGTCCAACTAGTTTGTAGTGTGTAAAGAGGCTAATTAGGGCATTTCTAGGTATTTTCCTAGCCACCCAGTCGAATCCAGTCCATATTTGAGTGTCAAATCAACTTGGAAGATAAACCAGATGTGGGTGGGAGGCCGACCACTCTCATAAATGCGTTGTCTCTCAGGTGCGTGGCTTTTTGCGACAACAGTCGCGCACCGTACGCATGTGCGTGATTCTTGCATTTCTGTTTTGCGCATGTATGCACGTGCCCTGTGTATTCATAGAGCCCTTTAATTTTGTCACTAGTTGTATAGTTTTTTAGCCTTTGGAAATTATTTTGTGGTAATTTTGGTCCATGGGTGACCTCATAAGTGTTTGACGATGCTGAATTCTTTTAACCATTTGCGGACGAAATTTCAGTGATAACAGATGCCCCCTGATGGATGAGGTTAGGAGCATACGAATAGCCAAAATCCATCAATGTTTCTTCTACTGAGAGTGTTGGTGTAAGAGAGAGCGATAGTGGGATTGTCAAGAGTTACCCGTTGGAGGGAGAAGGGAACCTGTAAAACCTGACCTTCCATAAGGTGTGTAAAAATAAACTGTGTACAAACGAGGCGGGCATGCCCCATGATCGTGTCATGTAACTCAAAAAGGAATGAGGTGCTGATGTAGACAACTGCAGCACCCTCAGGGGCAGTTGTGATAAAGGCAGAAGACAATTCTATGGAGGAACATACTTTGAACAGTAGGGAGTGACATCTGTAAGAAATATCACGGATTCTGTAGACATTGATAGCCCAACCAAGTTCAGAGGTCTTTGGAAAATATAAGAAATAACTGCAATAGTCGCAAAGTAAGACCCACCGTAACATGAGAAAGTGTTGAAGTCGAATGTTATGGGGGCCAACGACAGTAGGGAGAAATTGTGGTTCTCCCTGTGCCGTCCGAGACCTCTCATTGGAAAGGTAATGAGAGTCAAGATACTATCACCCTTCTGGAAACTGTGCTGATGTCGACAAAAAAAGGGGGACGCGACTCCAAGAATCAAAGGGCTTCGTGAAATCTACTAGGTGAGGTTAGGAATTGGAGGAGGTACATGGACAAATTCAAGATGTAGGAGGACTCAAGACTTCCTTTGGTTGGGGGTATATGTGAGGTATAAGTGGCCGCAACCGTTCAACTAGGTCGAGTGTCAGTGGGACAACAAGACAGGGGATAAGTTGTGCCAGAGGCGGGACAAAGTGAACAAACTCAGAGGGCAGAGGTAAGTGGAATGTGGGATACTTGGAGTATATGGACGATATCAACAAGGGTATATGATAAGGAGTGCCCCAACCAAGGGCGACATGGGTTGCATTTGCTAAAAAAGGGAAGAAGGTTGCCAAAGGTGACGACAAAAAGGTATGGAAATGCTAGAAATAAAGGATTTTTACAAGGTACCAAAAAATAAAGAATAATTTGGGATGAGTGTACAAATACAGAAACGGGTGCCCCAATGTAATATGGTTGGCCCGGGTAGAGCACAATTTTCTTGGAGAACTAGTGGAGGGTGGGGGCCCCATGGGTGGCTTTTTGTATGAGGTAGGTGAAGTGAAGGGAAATTTGCAGAGGGGCAAACTGATTGTGGATGAAATGGAGGGTTCATGATACTGCGGAGGTGCAGTAAAAAATAGAACCTTGAAGAGATAATCCGGGAGTCCGGTGGGACAACTAGCAAAATGAGGAGAAGGAGTATGTGGCTGATTCGCGACATGATGTAAGACTATCGGGACTCCCATCCCTAAAGGGTTGTGAAAAACATCATGAGTGTTAAAGGTGCAAAAGGGTGCTATTAATGGGACAACTCATGTGGGTAAGAGTGCTACCAGGTGATAGTATCGAAAATGCAAATGGAGGTGTTGGTACTACAGAGCCAGAGATGGGGATCCGAGAGGCAAATGTCAGAGGGTGTGACTAGAGATGAAAGTGAGATTCAGAGGGAATGACTTTATACCAGTGCTCAGTATATACCTGAAGGGGTTGCGTTGATGTATGATGACCAAGTACTTGCACACATGAAAACCAAATACCCAACGTGAACGATATCTGAAGAGAATCGAACATATGAGAATTTATTTGATAATTTTGAATATGAGCATGCATACATGGTCGAGGTATGAAAAACAATGGCGCCCCAGGGGCTGAGGATGAAAAGTGGCCTGGGGACTGTCTTGATGTAGATGACAGGATGTTGATCTCGTGGCTGAAGACGGATCGAAGAATGGACACCTAGAGCTCCTGGAATGGTGAGTGGAAGTTTGGCGAAAAGGCCTATATATAGTTGTAGGGCCCACATTGTGACCTCATTTGTACTTGCTTCCAGAGTGACTGGATGAGAGGTATTCAGAGGAGATTTGGAGATTCCAGGAGAATGAGGCAGTCGATCGAGGACCAGCGAGCTTTAGGTTAGTAGTCTGATCGTCCTGCATAGGATTAGGTTTTCCATTTTTGGGCAGGGGTTGTACGGAGGGTTGTACAGGGGGTTTTAGGGATGTGGGCCCCCAAGTGCATGGACAATCCGGAAATATGTGTGCACAAGTGCACATCTTCCCTCTGGATAGCCATGCATGGGGGTACCTATAAGGGAGACTAAGGCATGCATTACATGCGTGTCTGTTGGCGACACATTCGCGCATGTGTGCACGGCTGTGTAGTGGACAGGCGTGCATTGATGCACGCCTATGTTCGTGACAGGGGCGCATGGAGGTGCCTCTGTAGGCTGAGCAGGCATGCACACATGCGCGCCTGTAGGATGGATAGGCATGCCTGGGTGTGTGATTGTGGAGTGAACTGTCGCGCATACGTGTGCGCCTATGGGGTGAACTAGTGCGCATGTGTGCGCGCCTGTGGGTTAAACAGCCATGCCTTGGGGGAAAGGTTGACAGGTGTAAAAGTTATCTTTTTAATGTTTGTTATGGTCAATGTGGCTGACCTAGGACTATTTTATGTGGATGCAGGCGATCATTTTGCACGATGTCGATTGGTTGGCGAGAGCGGGATTGGTCCCAGCTAAGAGATGCTGTGGCGATTGAGGAGTCAGGGGTTCGTGCTACTTTGGCAGCCCGTGGGCTGCTGAAGTTCTTTGAGGTCCCGTTGATACGGGTGCAGGAGTATCTCCTGTAGTTCCTTATCCAGATGTGGAGTTTGGACCTGCATTGTTTTATTGTGCGGGGAGAGCAGATTGCCTTCACTGCGGTGGAGGATATATATTTTTTGACTGGGCTCCCATTTCGGGGAACGCCCCTACGGGCGGAGCCACTGTTACTTGCTGATGTGGCATTAGTGACAGTGGGCTGGAGATACTGTTCCAGGGTGAACTTTATGTTGGGCTTTATCGTGAGCATCGGGGCAATGGATGCTCTAGTGCATCATTGTATAGAAGCGATGATTATGAAGGTGTACGGGTCCCTTTCGACTCAGCGGGTCAGTGGTGCTCAGCTGAGTATTATGGAGAGGGTACTAGTCGGTGAGTACTTTTCCTAGGGGCTTATGTTGCATGCCAGGATGGTAGGGTAGATGGTCCATTGATACAGTAGAGTTTGGCTTTGGGTCCATCCTAGTGGCCTGGTTTTTGGAGAGGGTGCCTATGTTGAGCCCTAGGATTTTATTGGGCGCTCCTGGGGCGTAAGAGCCGCGACTAAGGCGGTGGTCGACTATTTTGCTTTGCCACAGTGGTGGTGAGGGAGGTCACTTCTTCACGGCTGAGGCGACGTAGATGTGGCCACAAATGCCATAGATGATACTGCAGTTTCCATATGCTGGTGTTGACTTCTGGGGTGATCCGGACATGGTGTTACCTCCAGGGGAGGGTTTTGATCACCGAGGTAGGTTTATGAGTTTGATATATATTGGTTATTTTTGAGATAGCATGACATGTGTATTTGGTATAGATGTTGATACTATCTGTTGTTTGTTTGTATATGTATATGTGGCACCTCGCGGGCATGAGGTTGAGCTGCTGAGGGCGTCGGCTCGCTAGGAGCCAGGGAGACCACTACAGGGAGGGCTGCGGGTAGGAGAGAGATGTCGGCGTGAGGATACCATGACGAGACCAGCTGAGCCTGAGAGAGAAACGAGGAGACGTCAGTTTGATGACCTAGGTGCTGGGCCATCACATGCTCCTCCGGCGGATGCCGAAGAAGATTTTGAGGATATTTTCCGCCGCCTGGAGGCAGTGCTACAGGGCGTTCTTGAGGGCATGTGGTCGCATATCCAGGATGAGGGCATCTTGGAGCAATGTGTGGGGTTTTCGCTGCTGTGGAGGGTTGTGGTACGATGAGCAGCAATAGCAGGTGCTGCTATGACTAGACGATTACCTCCAGGTTCGGAGGGACCAGTAGTGGGTGGGGGACCACCGCCTAAGAGAGGGGCAGGAGGTGGTTCTCTAGAGGCACCTTGAGTGGTGCTCTATATATTTTTGTATTTTTGTATATAGGCTGGTGAGCCCATTTTGTACTGAGGTGCTTCACTGGCCTGTGGATACTTGTATTTTTGTATGTAAACATTTGGATGGCACTGTGGACTGACTTATATATACATGAGTATACATTTTGAGATCTATTTGATGTTTACATATGTTTTGTTAATGTGTTGATGATGTCTAATCTATATATGATGTGACAGGTTTGTGATATGTTTATGTATGTGTAGAGGTATCTTTAAGTGATATATGCCAGTCTAACACAATGTTAGCTAAGTTATCTATAATTTGATTCAATTGTCTTGGAATATGTGTAAATGTAATGAAATCAAAATGTCGAGATAAAAGTCTAACCTGCAAGTATTTGCAAAAGAGGCAAGGATTGCGGACGCGGTACACATTGTTGAGTTGGAGAATGACTAGTTGAGAGTCGAGAAAGACGCTAAGGTGACGAAGATGATGATGTTGGATATCGGCGAGGAGGCCAATGATGACAGTGTATTCGGCTTGGTTGTTGGTGGTTGAACCCAAACATATGTTGCTCGAATGGAGCATTTCATGTGAGGGGGTATAGAGGGCCCAAGCTTCCGAAGCGATATTTTGTGTCCAACGGCTGGCGCCATCGGCGTAACCAATGTGGTAGGCCGGTGGAGGAAGCATCTTTCAATAGCACAAATGATAGTTTAGACGTGAGGGATAGAAAAAAGATTAAAAAAACTATAAAATAAATAACCTAAAGTAGAATTGATACACTTAGGCATAAAATTTCTTTAAGTATAACCCATTGACGAGTTCTTTGAGAGAGAGGCCTTCGGGAGAGGCCAGGATGTATGCATATTTGGTGAGGTAATGTTGGATAATGTATGGGCCATGCCATAGTGACTCGAATTTTCCATGAACAAAGGTATCGTGAGCGATATCGTAAGCAATGAGCGAAGGTTGACATGGCGATCAAAGGTGGCCTTTGACCATTTTTTAGTAGCCTCATTGTTCTGTAATGATGATCGACGATCTTCATCCAGGGACTCTAAGTTCAACAAGTGCTACTCCATTGGAGCAGTGTCGGGTAATATCTCAATTGCCGTGCGTAAGGTGGAAATTTCGCATTTGATGGGAAGAGTGGCCTCAACCCCATGGACTAGATGAAATGGTGTGAAACCAGTGGTTGTTTTCATAGCTGTACAGTAAGCCCATAGTGCGGAAAATAACATATGATTCCGATTGGTCTTTTGTTTATTAACCGTGCGCTGTAACATGGTCTTGAGGACCTTGTTAACTGCTTCAACCTGTTCGTTAGACTGAGGATAATATGGTGAGGCAAACTCGTGGGAGAATCCTAATCGAGATGACAGTTCGGCGAAAATATCATTCTCGAAGTGTTTCCCATGATCAAAAACTAGTTGGAGTGGTACTCCAAAAAGGGATATGACGTGGTTAAAGAACAAATGCACTGCAGTGTCAGCGGTATTGTTGAAGGTGGGCATAGCTTCTGCCCATTTTGTGAAGTAATCAACTGTGACAACAATGTATTTGTTTCCATTGTTGGATGGGGGATTACAATTCATGAAGTCGATGCCCCATTTACAAAACGGGCCGGCAATCATGACTGGATGAAGAAGAGCAGGTGGTGCTTGGGTTTTATTGGTGTAAAGCTGACATTTCTCACATCGTTTCATGGCATGAATGCAATCGTGAAATAATGTAGGCCAAAAGTAACCTTCTTGGATGATTTTTTGAGCAGTGGACATTCCCGAAAGATGGCCCCCACATGCGTCGCTATGGCATTCGTTCAAGACTCTATCGACCTCATCAATGGTCAGGCATCGACGAAGAATGGTGTTGACCCCTCGTCGGTATAAGATGTCTCCGATGAGGAGGTAGCGAGGGGCCTGGTGGAGAATACGACAATGATCATCTCATGAAAGGTGGTTACCAAACTTTTGAGTTCGAAGGTAGACGAGCAGGTCACCGTACCAAGGATCATCTGAAGTGATGTAAAAGAGATGTTCGTCAGGAAAGTCGGTATTGATGGGGGAACTGGTAGTATCAGAGGGGAAGGCTGTGAAAAGTTTGGCGAGGAAGAGAGCTTTCTTTCTCTTAGGTGTTGAGAATTCAAGATCATACTCCTAAAGGATAACAATCCATCGGGAAAATTTTCCATTAATTTGTCGATGACTAAGCAAGTATTGCATAGGGTTGGAATCTTCTACAACCTTAGTCATGCAAAGAAAAATGTAATGAAATAGTTTCTGGACTGTGAGGATGACTGCAAGGGCTAGTTTCTCTTCGTGTTTATACTTCAAGGGTGCCCCTAAGAGGGTTTTACTAACGTAATAAATGACATTCTCATGATCATCATAATTGATTGGAACAAGAACTCTTGCTACTGAGACAATTGATGCTCGTATGTAGAGGATATAGTCGCGATTGTAGTCGGGTGCACTAATTAAAGGGGCATTGGAGAGCGCCATTTTAAGATTGTTAGAGGATTTTTGGGCATGTTCATCCTAGTAAAATGGGATGCCATGGCATAGTAAGAAAAGGAAACTGTGTGCACGAGTGGCGTAGTCTAGGACAAATCGTCGTAGAAAGTTAGCTTTCCCTTGAAGGCTCTAGAGTTGACGTAAATTCTGGGGAGGTGGAATTTCTGTGATGGCTTGGACTTTGAGGGGGTCCACGATAATACTACTTTGGGAAATGATGAATTCGAGGAGGCGCCCTGTAGTGACGCAGAAAATGCACTTGAGGGGATTCAAGCGGATGTTGTACTGATGACATGTTGGAAGATGATTCGTAAATCATCAAGATGTTGGGTGTGTTTCTTGGAACAAGCTGTGAGGTCATCCAAATATGCAAGGATGATATGAGCCAGATTGTGAAAAATGTATGTCATAGCCCATTGGAAAGTTGGGCCAGCATTCTTTAAGCCAAAAGGCATGACACGATATGCAAAAGTACCCTAAGGGGTAGTGAATGTGGTTTTGTACTGATCGGATGGGTGAATTTGGATTTGATTATAACCAAAGAAACTGTCCATGAAGGATAGAGCCTCATGGCCTGCGCAGTCGTCGATAATTTGATTGATGAAAGGCGTTGGAAAGTTGTCTTTGGGACATGCGTGATTGAGATCATGAAAGTCCACGTAGACGCGGATAGTGCCATGTTTTTTTATTAACGGGTACAGGGTTGGAAACCCATGAGGTATAGGCGATGGGGTAGATGAACCCAGCCACATGTAATTTGTCAATCTCGGCTTTGATGCCTGCTGCTTTGGATGGGTGTAGTAGTCATTATTTTTGATGAACTGGTGTAATGTCCAGCCAAGTGTCGATGCGATGTTCGACGATAGAGGGATCAAGGCCAGGCATTTCTGTGTATGACCAGGAAAAAATATCTCGATTTTCTTGGAAGAGGGATTTATAGGCTGTGATTTCTTGAGGAGTGCAGGTGGCTCCGATGGTGATTTCCTCGACGACGCCATTTTTTATGGAAATGTCGATTTTGATGGTCAGGGAAATGTTGGCCATGTTGCCTTCTTCAAAAGCATCAGGGGCAGGAATGGGGTTGTTGAACCAGTCAATATGCCCTGATGGGATAAAATCCTTGGTTTTGACCACATATATGGGGTGTTGGTTAGGAGGCGAGGAGACTTCCTGTGGAAAGAAGAGCGCTCAGTGGTGTAGCACATCCCATGGGTAGTCGGGGGTGTTTAACTCTTCGAGTATTTCCTCGTCACAGTGGAATTGGCGGGAATACAAGGGGTTGTGAAGAGTGATATCGGTGACTGTTGTTGTGTGGCTGCCCCCTAGTTATGAAGAAGAAGGGGGAACATCGCAATGAAATTGTGATGGTTCGCTCGACATAAACCAAATATCAAAGTATTGAGGAGTACCCATGGTATTTGGATGTAAAATTTCCATAGGGAAATGAGCGGGAGAATTGGGGGGATTTGGGGGTGAATCCTCGGATAAGTCATCCAAGAACCATGGAGGCGTCGGCAGTGCCTCAGGTTTGGGAGAAATGATATGAAGAATTTCTAGTGACATGGTAAGGTCAACCATCGATTATGTAGGGGTTTGAATTAGGGTCAATTGGCGTAGCCTATATTCAATGATCATAGGACATTGGTATGTAAAATTATCTAAGGATTCACATAGAGAGCGAGGGCATCTCATACGTTCATTGACTAAAGTTGTGACATAATGGATGTCAGTGATTTTTGGTAGGGATGATGTAGCTGGATTGGGTTCGTTCTAGAAGCGTTGGCATACTATGGCTAATGTCTGTCGGAAGCGTGGCAGTGTTGGGCAATGGTGTGTATAATGGCCATATTCTGAACATATAGCGCAAGAGAATTTGGTTCGCATCCCTTTACTACTTGAGTGAGGGGCAGTGGTGGCAGTACATTCTACGGTGGTGAGCATTGATGGTGTTTGATTGGGTGGAATCAAGTTCTGTAAATATGGTAGAGATGGGAAGTTGTTGGTTTGGTGTCCATCTTTCTTGCATAGTGCGCATGGGGTTTGGACACGCGGGGGAAGTGGAGTTGTGGACTCCTTCTTCTTTCTCCTACCCCCAGCTATGGTAGGGAGGGTAGTGAGAGGGGGTGTAGAGGGTATGGTGGGAGTGAGTATGGGAATCGTCATTGGGATTCCTTCCGTTTGGGGGGGAAGGGATGGTCGAGGGACCATCTCTGGTGGATGTAAATACCATACTAGAATTGCTAACACCATATTAGGGAGGGTAAGCGTTGCGGCTACTTGGAAAGCTTGTACACCAGGTGGAGGGTAGAAGAAGGGGATTTGAGTAATGGCTTGGGGAACTGTCTCCCAAACTGGGATATGTCCTTGGGGAGAGGTGAAATTGTGGACTAGTGGGGTTGACGAGTTCGCAGGAGGCTCGTGAGGGGGGAGCTCTATGACTAGTGGGACGTCAGATATGATAAAATCCTCCCTATGAGGAAGGGTATCCTCTATGTCAGTTCTGTTGGATGATACAACGCATACTTGATTGGAAGGATGAAGGAGCGATGGTGCACCATGGTAAGTTCCTAACAATGATGGGTCTTTGAAAATTCTGGGACCCATTTCGATGAGTGGGTATGTATCATGACTGTTGTGGATGAGAGGAAGAATGTTATCGATGTTGGCAGAAGGGTTAGGCTCATAATGTGAGACCTGGTTAATGGTAACGATCTTCCCGTTATGGGGGAACATCATTGTTCAAAAGACGGAAAAGGAAACTGCCTTCATAGCATACATGTAGCTACGACCGAACAGGATATTATAATCGAGTGGGGCGTCGATAACTTCAATGTCGATGAAAATAGTCTTGCCCCCAAGTTCTACGGGGACATTTTGGAAGAGCCCTTCAGGAGATGATGGTCATCCGTCATAAGCTTGTAAGGTAATGGCAGATGGTATGAGTTTGGGGGAACCAAGTTTCTACCATATAGATTTGGACATAATGCATGTGGATGCACCTTCATCGATGATGCATCGATGAACTGTAATGTTCTGAATTTTCACTGGGATTTGAAAAGCGATCAAAGTGGGAAGGCAAGGTTCTCCACTATCGAGATCAAATGTAATGAGTCGATTATCTACGGGGTCGACTTCCCCCAAGGCAGAAAGTAATGATTTTCGTTGAGTGGTATAGGTCTGAAGGACTTCTAAGACTGACATGGCAGCTGGGGATTGTGCTAAGTCATCAACCAAACTGTAGTTATGAGCTGCCCTAGCCTGTGGGTTGTGGACATTCCTGCGCAATGGACTGCGAGGGATGCGAAGAGGTGGTTCTATGTTAGGGTGAGGGATCACCAACAGGGGTCCCGTTGGTGCGGGGATTTTTTTTGGAGGAATGGGAGGGGACTCAGCGAGTGCATGATATTGATGATTATGTGTTTGCAGAAGGATTTCTTCCTCACTGGTGAGGAGGATTGTGTGATTTGCTAGATTGTTTGGATTGAGGTACTGTCCTGACTGAGGTGGGGTAGGCTGCATGTCCTGTTGGGTGTTTATCACACCTTGGTGTGGAATAGGATTCTGCAGCACGACTAGGGGGGGTTGTTGCACGTATTGTTGTGGGGCCTGCTGAGGGGCAGGTGGTGCTAGAGGATGTGGTAGATTACCTGAATCTTTCAGCCGTTTGAAATCAGCGATTTGAGGGAAATGACGAGTATAATGACCAAACTCACAACAAAGGGCACAAGGGAAGGAGGTTTTGATAGTATTGTTATTTCTCCCTTGATGCATGTTGTTATTACCCCCCTGGGGGTTTTGATTCCCTTGGTTCTGGTTGCCCCCAGCCGATTGGTTTTGTTGGGGTTGATTCTTGCCTTGGCCTGGGTTGTTATTGTTCCTATTTATTCCTTTATTTTTGACATTATTCGACGGATGGGTCAAATTTTCTATATTCAGCTGTTCAAAATTTTGATATTGCTGAACGGGAGAGGGTTGAATGAAATTCACCCCAGCATGAGGGTGTGGGGGTGCCATGGGTTATGGAGGACCAGGAAAGGGAAAGTACGGGTTCTGTGGGGGTTGTGATCCATAAGGTACATAGGAAGGCATGGTGCTTTCGCTAGTACTCATAGTGTAAGTTGAGGTAGAGGGGGTACTAGAACTTCTTTGGATAGGTGGGTGTAGTGGGGGTACCGGCGGTGGCCCACTGATGGGTGGAGGAATAGCAACAGGGTATGGATTTTGATAAGGGGGTGGTGGGTAATAAGAGGTTCCCCCATATGTCGGCGGATATTTAGGTGTGCCATACATTGGTGGTGGTTGGGGTTGAGGAATGTGGTGTGTGGTATTACCAATCAATCCATCTACTGAGTGAGACATCCCGAGTTTGTCTTGACCAAATGGCACGGGTTTGGGGAGGTCAGGAAGTACAATGTATAAGTACCCTGATTGTCAATAGATGAGGTCATATTGTTGAACCTTACTGATGGCTTCTTCTTCGGATTGAGGGAAGGTGGAAGCGACATCTTTACCGAGGAGAGAGACAAGTGATCTGAGAAACCAGTCAAGACACTGTTGTTTGGTCGTTTCATCTTTGCATAAACTACGTCATCTACGCCACTCGTGAATTCGATCAGCGATATGTGTGGCTGAGGTTTATTTGAAATTAGAGAGTAGTTCAAGACCATTGTCATGGCAGATTGGTAATTGGAAGAAGGTAAAAAATTCTTTGGCCAAGGACTCGAAAGTCGCATGGGACCCTGATTTTTCATCTACATACCATTTGGCAGATGGGCCAGTGAGTGTGCGTTGAAATAATCGTAGTCTGATGGAATCATCCATAATGTTGTTGGAAGAGCACCATAGGTGGAAAGCCATGACATGGTTAGTAGGGTCATCTCCTGCCTTTCCTTCAAATTTGGGGATGTCTGAAGGTAGTTTGGTGGTCATTGCAGGCCATGTGGGGTCATGCAATATAGGATCATTGGTGAGTTTGCTTAGATTTGGTATGTTAAGAGAGGCCAAATATTGCATCTGCAGTGGGGGGGGAGGATTAGCTCCAGCCATGGTGTGAGTGTGTTGTGAACCTGACCCTTGAGGGGGATGATCTGAAAATGAAAATATTTTTTTTGTTGTTCAAAGTATTCATTTCCATTAAATTAATTGTTCAAAGTGTTTTTTATCACTATTTAAGAAATTTTGATGTGAGGGAGTGTTGTTTTAAATTACTATTAAACAACTTTGAGCTGAATAACTCAGTAGAATAACTTCACCATAAACACACAACAACATGATGAGGCAGTTCACCCCTCCTGGGCTACATTTGTCGGGTCCAAGGCTCCCAATGGGCATGTCCTTGATATATTATGATGCTAAAAAAGATATTACATTGAGAAAAAGGCCTAAACAGACCAAACCAGCTATGAAAATGAATTCAGAACATAGAAAGAAGCTAAAAATGACTATGTTTTCACCTAAAACAGTGAAGTGTAGTCCAATGCAGCTCCATTTCCCTCAAGCCCTGATGGCTCGTCAAGCTTCTCTGAAGTAAAAATGGATGAAAGACACCTCTATTGGCTCTGCAACCTGTTCCAGTCGCTCCAGAATGCTGAGAATACCCGAAATCCACCAAAATTTCGTCCCAAAAAGGTTTTATCAAAAAGAAGTTATGACCAAAAGAAGTTTTGTCCCTTTTTCCAAAAAACAACTCCACCAAATTTGGAGTAACGAGGGTTAGCCCCGCTAACAATGGAAATGGCGCCTAAAAAGTTGGACTCCACCCAAAACCGTTGGAACTGTTAGCATTAACATTTATTGTTAGTGGTAGTGTCACATGGACCAACTAAACCACTGCCGACGGAACCGTTTGAGCCAACGGTAAGAAAAACCATGGCATTAAAATTTATCGTAACTCCCGCCGGGACATGTGATCATATCCAGATTTAACTACAGCTTCTTGTAACTACCGGTGGAGGTATCCCAAGGTTCTGGGTGATTGGTTCCATGTAAAATGGGGGGTTGTCCCCCTTTCAACCCCAAACAAATCAACATACAACTTAAAATAAAAGTATTGGCCCATATGGTTAAGAACCACCACGAGCCTGGGTGGTTAGGCCTTGGGGCTGTCACCTGATCAACCCGCATTCAAATCCTTCTAATTTTCTAATATTTTACCACACAAAATTTTCACCGGCCTGGGGCCATGTGGCGGCCTCTGGGCAGGCCACGTGGCACCTGCTGAATGGCCACCAAAATGTCCATTCGAACCAATATCCAATCCTCAAATGCCAAGTGTCAAACGGTGATAGGCTGCTAATGGAATATTCGATGGGAATATTCTATGGAATATTATTTTTTTAATATAAATATATTTTTTTAAATCAAAGTCGACCCTGGTCAAACTGGACTTGAAGGAAATTGTGAATTTCAAACTTGAATAACTTTCACATACAATGTCTAATTTGAGTGTCATTTATGGCACCAGGATCGTATCGACGAGGCCTATCCAGTCGTTCTAGTTTCAACCAATTATGAGTAGTTCCAATTTTAAGCATTTTTTTCACTTAGGACATGATCACCTGATCACACCTCCCCATTGGGAAGATTTTGGACCCCAAAATCCTTCAATTACCTGTTAAGAATATGAGGGTATAGGTTCCTCACCTTTTCCACTTCAATCCACTTTGCCTTACTCAGTTTGCTGCCTTTAAGACCAACCCGAACATAATCAACATTTCCCCTCCTTGAACTACGTGTCTTTCTGTCAAGGATAGCATCCTCTTTCAACTCATCCAAAAATTCTGGTGAGAAATCCTCTATGGATGGCAGTTGAATGTCACTTTCATAATCAACAATTAAAGGAGGTTCATACAAACGTAGATTTTCCACATTCACAACGGAATACATTTGCATGTATGAAGGCAAATCTAATTGAAAATCATTATTTCCAACTTGTTTAAGGATCTTGAATGGACCATAACGAATAGGCTTCATATTTTTACCTTCTCCTTTGATTCTTTCCTTACTAATATGCAACCATACCTCATGAAACTTATGATCAACTTTGTTCTTACCATGTCTCTCCTTGTACTTTCCTTGACTTTTTTCAAGCTGTTCTTGAACTTGCTGATGTATGAGCTGAATTCTTTCAATGAACATGTGATCTTTGTCAATGTCACTATGACCATCAATGGCCACATCCTTCTCAAGAATAAAATCTAAAGGTGACTTAGGCAAATACCCAAAACAAGATTCAAAAGGTGAAGTATTTGTAGAAGAGTGCTTGACCCAGTTGTAAGCATGTTGAATGTAATGCAAATGCTCATCCCGGAGCTTCGGATGCTTGCTGCAATCACCTCTCAAAATATTTACAATGGTTTTGTTTACTACCTCTATTTGGCCATCTGTTTGTGGATGGAAAGCAATACTCTTCTTCAACTTGGTGTCCATCATCTTCCATAAATTGGACCAAAAATTCCCCACAAATCTGGAATCCCTGTCACTAACAATAGAAGTAGGAAAGCCATAATGAATCCATACATGTTGAAAATATAAATCAGAAGTTATAGTTTTCTTACATGGCATAATAATACACATCTTGCTGAAACGATCAACTACTACATAAAGATAATCATGTTGCTTCTTAGATAATGGTATCCCTCAAACAAAATCCATATAAACACTTTCCCATGGTCTAGAAGGTACCGGCAATGGAATATATAAACCAAGCTTCCTATTGCTAGTCTTTCTTGTAGCACATAATGAACAACCTCTAATCAAACGTGAAACACTATCTACCATGCGAGGCCAATAACAATACCTCTGTAAATGTGCCACCGTTTTGATTACCCTGAAATGTCCAGCTATGAGAGAAGAATGAGCTTATCTCATGATTCTTAGTCTCTCCCCCTGTGGTATACATAACTTGCCCAAATGAAACAGCAAATTATTATGCAAATGATAATCATTCTCCTCAACATGATTTGCTTCACTCAAGTTAGCATACACATCCTTAAAATCAACATTTGATGCATATTGTTCTATGTAGCTTTCATGTACAATAGAATCATTCTTAAGCAAAGTACTAGCACTAATAATAGGCCTTGAAAGCATATCAGCAACCTTGTTGTAAATACCTTTCTTGTACCTTATTACCAAGTGAAATTGTTGTAGGAAGCCCATCCATCTGAAATGATGTGACTGTTGCAATTTACTTTGCAATTGCAAGTACTGTAAAGGCTGATGGTCGGTATGAACAATTGTTTCTTTGCCCATCAAATATTGTTTCCATTTTTTGAAACTTTGAACCAATGCATACAACTCTTTATCATATGTAGGATAATTCACAACAACACCATTAAATGTCTCAGAATGAAATGCAACAGGCTTACCATGCTGTAAGAGAACCGCACCCATGGTGTAATCGCTAGCATCTGTCTGAATCTCGAATGGATGTCTCAAGTCCGGTAATGCAAGGACTGGAGGTGAACTTATCTTCTCTTTCAAAGACTCAAAATCATTCTGTTGCTTGCCTCCCCATTGGAAAGAACGCTTCACACTAGTCACTACATGCATAGGAGCTGCTATGGCAGAGAAGTTAGAAATAAAGTTCCTCCAATACTGAGCTACACCCAAAATTTTTTTTACCTCTGTAATGGATTTGGGAGTAGGCCAATTCACAAAGGATTCTACTTTGGAAGGATCAATTCTCAAAGCGCCTCCTCCTACTATGTGTCCCAAATAAACCAAAGAAGTCTTTCCAAATTCACACTTTGACATTTTAAGAAATAACTGATTTTTCTTCAAAATATCAAGTACTTTCTTAACATGCATGACATGCTCTTCTCTAGTCTTGCTGAAAATTAAGATGTCATCTAAGTAGACAATAACGAAATCATCAAGAAAAGGACATAAGACATCATCCATTACTTGCATAAAAGTTGCAGGTGCATTGCATAAACCAAACAGCATAACAAGCCACTCAAAGAGTCCCTGCTTGGTTTTAAATGTTGTCTTGCAAATGTCACTTTCTACAATTCTAGCTTGATGATAACCACTACGTAAGTCTAACTTAGTGAAATATTTAGCATATTTCAGTTGATCCAACAAATCATTTATCCTTGGAAGTGGGTAACGATTCTTTACCATTATTTTGTTCAATGCCCTGAAGTCTACACACATGCGCCAAGTTCCATCTTTCTTTGGAATCAACACTATCGATGACCCACATGGAGAAGCGCTTGGTATTATGAATCCTTTTTCCAACAAGTCTTTAATTTGCCTCTTGATTTCAGCATTCTCCATGATAGATAAGTGGTACATGCTGATGTTAGGAAGACGACAATATTGATGTAAATGAATTTCATGTTGAATCTCCCTTTTAGGAGGTAAACCTGTCGGTTCCTTAAACATCTCATGATGTGCATTAACTACATCATATAAATCTGATTTAAGCTTGGAATCACAATTTTCAAATGCCTCATGATTCACATCAACCTTGGGCTTAACCATAAGAAGTACACAACTCTTCCTAGAATTTACGAGCCATTTTACCTGTCCCGCATTTACCATCGCTATATTTTCCTTCTTGCAATGTGCTCTGACAATGAAATCCTTGCCATCTTTAAAGAGATGATATTTATTTTCATGGTGATGGAATATCGCTTTCCTGTCATATAAGTAAGGACTTCCCAAAACAATTCCTAATATATCAAGCGGCACCACATCAAGTTCAACTGTGTCAATAAAGTGTGCAGTTATGGCGAATCGCAATATGCACTTTCTTGAGACTTATAAGTTTGCATCCTTGCATATCCACCCAAGTGGATAAGGATTTGGATGTGGAATGGTCTCAATTTTAAGCTATTTGACCAAGTCTTCTGATATGAGATTTGCTTGTGACCCACTGTCAAATAGTGTGTCAATTTTAGTATGTTTTGAGACTACCCTCACATGGAACAATTCAATTCTTTCTTCCTCATTAGGAGCTTGTACATGACAGTTTGAAGTACTAGTGCTTGGCTTAGTTTCAGTTTTCTTTCCCTTCATACTTTTCAAACCCATGGCTGCAATTTTGGTTTCATCCCCTGAATCATCACCTAAATCTTGAGGTGTAGTTGTAGTAGCTGCAGTTTTCTTCTTTCCCTTGTTTTTGTTAAACTGGTTTATTTTTTCAGGATGTAGTTTCCAACAGTTTTTCTCTTCATGGCCCTCTCTTGAACAATGTTTACAAATGAATTTTTCACCCTCTTGTTTGATAGATGCATTATTTTTTCCTTTTCCCTTAAAGGTTTTATCTTTGTTCTTCCCTTTGAAAGGCTTGTTTCTACCCTCATCAAAAGTGTTTTTCCCTCTAGCCTCTAAATGCGTAGCTTGTACACAAACTTCATCTAGACTAGTAGGATTAAACATGAGGATAGTATGTTTAAGGTAACTGTGCAAACCACCTATATATTTCAGCAAAGTATCTTGACTTTGTAAGTCTACCCCTAATAAGAGTGCTCTTCTCCTAAATTCTTGGGTATAGTCTTGCACATTCTGTCCCTTAAGCTATCTAAAGTTTTGCCAATTCATTATAGCCTTTTGAAGATGAGCTAAAGGATAAAATTGATTCTTGATTGCAGTAATAAATTCAGTCCATGATAAAGTAATCTTACCATGTTTCTTAATTTCATCCTTGGTCTTGGCTTCCCACCATACCAATGTTGCTCCATCCATTCTTAGCGAGCCTAGTTGTATCTTGGTGTCGTCATCATGAAGGTTTTGAATCCTTAAATAAACTTCCAATTGTCTGATCCAATTGTCAAGTTTCTCTACATTGACTTCACCATTAAACATAGGCAATTCAAATTTTACATCAAGCTTTATAAAAGTATTTTTACCGGTGGTTTTCGACTTATGAGACTGATTTACCGAAGTCAAGGAAGACGATGTAGAGGAAGAGGATGAAGATGGAGATGGTGGATCACCATTTCCTCTATGTCCTTTCTTTGACTGATCATTACTCTTCTTTCCTCCTATGGAACCCTCTCCTTCTTTCTGTTTTTTAGACCCTTCTCCAACAATCCTATCATTTCTTTCTTGGTAGAGAATCCTTACCATCGCAGTCATATCCAATAAAACTTTCTGGAATACCCGTTCTTCTTCCTTGGGATCCATCTCTTCAGGAGCTTCTCCTTCTCTTGAAGACATGCTAGAATATGCTTCTAGGACTCTTGGAGGTGGTTCTATAACCCTTCTTGGTTGTGGATTAGTTTTTGCACTAACCAAGTTTCCTTCACCTCTCTTGAGTTTTAGCCTAGTAAGCATGAAAAAATTGCAAAACAAATAAATTAATCTTTGCACAAAACAAATGCTGAGTAAAAACTCTAGCTTCTAAAGCTCTAAACCTGAGCTCTGATACCAACTGATCTGAAAATGAAAATATTTTTTTTGTTGTTCAAAGTATTCATTTCCATTAAATTAATTGTGCAAAGTGTTCTTGATCACTGTTTAAGAAATTTTGGTGTGAGGGAGTGTTGTTTTAAATTACCGTTAAACAACTTTGATCTGAATAACACAACAGAATAACTTCACCATAAACACACAACAACATGATGAGGCAGTTCACTCCTCCTGGGCTACATCTGTCTAGTCCAAGGTTCACAATGGGCATGTCCTTGATATATTATGATGCTCAAAAAGGTATTACAGTGAGAAAAAGGCCTAAACAGACCAACCCAGCTATGGAAATGAATTCAGAACACAGAAATAAGCTAAAAATGACTATGTTTTCACCTAAAATAGTGAAGTGCAGTCCAATGCAGCTCCATTTCCCTCAAGCCCTGATGGCTCCTCAAGCTTCTCTAAAGTATAAATGGCTGAAAGACACCTTTGTTGGCTCTGCAACCTATTCCAGTCACTCCAGAATGCTGAGAATACCTGAAATCCACCAAAATTTTGTCCCAAAAAGGTTTTGTCAAGAAGAAGTTATGACCAAAAGAAGTTTTGTCCCTTTTTCCGAAAAAAAGCTCCACCAAATTTGGAGTAACGGGGGTTAGCCCAGCTAACAATGGAAATGGCGCCTAAAAAGGTGAACTCTGCCCAAAACTGTCGGAACTGTTAGCATTAACATTTATTGTTAGTGGTAGTGTCACATGGACCAACTAAACCACCACCGACAGAACCATTTGAGCCAACGGTAAGCAAAACCATGGCATTAAAAGTTATCGTAACTCCTGCCGGGACATGTGACCATATCCAGATTTAACCGCAACTTCTAGTAACCACCGGTGGCGGTAGCCCAAGGTTCTGGGTGATTGGTTCCATGTAAAAGGGGGGGCTGGCCCCCTTTCCGCCCCAAACAAATCAACATACAACTTAAAATAAAAGTATTGGCCCTTATGGTTAAGAACCACCACGAGCCCGGGCGGTTAGGCCTTGGGGCTGCCACCCGATCGACCCATGGTTGAATCCTGCCAACTTTCTAATATTTTACCACACAAAATTTTCACCGGCCTGGGGCCACGTGGCGGCCTCCGGGCAGGCCCCGTGGCGCCCGCTGAATGGCCACCAAAATGTCCAGTCAAACCAATATTCAATCCTCAAATTCCAAGTGTCGAACGATGATAGGCTTCTAATGGAATATTCCATGGGAATATTTTGTGGAATATTCTTTTTTTAATTTTATTTTTTTTAAATCAAAGTCAACCCTGGTCAAACTGGACTTGAAGGAAATTGTGAATTTCAAACTTGAATAGCTTTCACATACAGTGTCGTATTTGAGTGTCATTTGCGGCACTAGGATCGTATCGACGAGGCCTATCCAGTTGTTCTGGTTTCAACCAATTCTGAGTAGTTCCAATTTGAGCATTTTTTTCACTTAGGACATGATCACCTGATTAGGGGAGTAGGTGGATTGGTACTTCCCCCTTGAGAGGAAGTTGGTCCCATGCTTCCATTTAAAGGAGAGCAAGTGGATGGAGGGATTTGGGAAGTGGACCTAAGTAATGTGGAACCAAGCAAAGCTGATCCTAGAACAATGGCACTCACAAGAGGGTGTGAAGGTGGTGTCGATGAGTGGGCAAGACTAGGAACTCCCTCTAAAATAGGAGGGAGGTTTGGTAAGCATCTGGAACGATGGGGGTTCTGTGGGTCCCCTATGATGTCCGACTAGCTAAGTGGATGTGTGTGAAATGTGATGAGAGAAAGTAAACAAGAAACTTTGTTGTGAATCTTTAACTTTACACAATATATATATCTAAATCAAAAATGTAATCAGAAGTGCATCATACATAAAGTGTTTTGAAAAATAAGCATATGTGCGGATAAGTGGATTTTGTCTGTGTGGGGAATCAAAGAAAACAAATTCTTGTGTCCTAAACGATGTAACGTCCTTCCTCTCAAATAACACTGGACTTTCCAATAGTACTCAATAGTGGGGTTTGAAGTCACCGGAAGAGAAACTAGTGAAGGATGAAATAATTAGTTATAATGAAGGGTAAAGGGGGCATATCCAAAAAGAGCTGGTGATATTTCCCAATAGCCACACAAAATCTGATCAAGGTGCAATTGCAGCCCACAATTGCCACCTAGGTAGATGTCCTAAAATTTGGTCACTAGGTACCTCGGTCAAAGTGTGGCATTTAGATTTTCGAACTAACAAATGGGTCACAGGCTGGATCCCATCCAAGAGGTGGGTGCCTCAAGGGGGGACACACAGAACAACCAGACCTTGGCCTTCAACCCTTCATGGGTATCTCCCTGCCTTATGGTATTAGGAACACTTGACTTGGAGGATTTTCAGTTCCCTATTTGACAACTTCTATTGTTTTGATAATGAGAGAACCAGATAACGGGGAGTTATTTGGATGCCTATCCCCGAAATCCTACCCAGACTAAAAAAATTATTTTGGCACCTCCTGTGGAGGAAAACTTACTGAGTTTTTAGAAAAAAAATTAGATGTAGTTGTTTGGGAGGTTGGGGGTGTGAACCAACCTCGTTGAAATTAAATGGGAGTGGATAGTTTCGTCAAGAAAAGGGTGGGGTGTTTCGGAATCCCTTTGGAGGAAACTTACTTTGACCTCCACATTCCAAGAAGAAACTATGTGAGTGATAAGTGAATTTTGTGTGTGAATGAGTGAAAGTGTGCCAATTTTTTAATGAATTAGGTGTCACCTTGCTGCATGTGGACTTCGCTTGGTCCTTTACAAGTGTTGATTACCTAATTAACTAAGTTCCTTTGGTACAACCTTGCGTAATTCAAAAGTCCCTAGGAAGCTAGCATGTGGACATGTGGGNATTTCCCAATAGCCACACAAAATCTGATCAAGGTGCAATTGCAGCCCACAATTGCCACCTAGGTAGATGTCCTAAAATTTGGTCACTAGGTACCTCGGTCAAAGTGTGGCATTTAGATTTTCGAACTAACAAATGGGTCACAGGCTGGATCCCATCCAAGAGGTGGGTGCCTCAAGGGGGGACACACAGAACAACCAGACCTTGGCCTTCAACCCTTCATGGGTATCTCCCTGCCTTATGGTATTAGGAACACTTGACTTGGAGGATTTTCAGTTCCCTATTTGACAACTTCTATTGTTTTGATAATGAGAGAACCAGATAACGGGGAGTTATTTGGATGCCTATCCCCGAAATCCTACCCAGACTAAAAAAATTATTTTGGCACCTCCTGTGGAGGAAAACTTACTGAGTTTTTAGAAAAAAAATTAGATGTAGTTGTTTGGGAGGTTGGGGGTGTGAACCAACCTCGTTGAAATTAAATGGGAGTGGATAGTTTCGTCAAGAAAAGGGTGGGGTGTTTCGGAATCCCTTTGGAGGAAACTTACTTTGACCTCCACATTCCAAGAAGAAACTATGTGAGTGATAAGTGAATTTTGTGTGTGAATGAGTGAAAGTGTGCCAATTTTTTAATGAATTAGGTGTCACCTTGCTGCATGTGGACTTCGCTTGGTCCTTTACAAGTGTTGATTACCTAATTAACTAAGTTCCTTTGGTACAACCTTGCGTAATTCAAAAGTCCCTAGGAAGCTAGCATGTGGACATGTGGGTCCGTTACTGTTCCTTTAACTCCCTATTGTGATGTAATCTAAGAAAATCTTTGAAACTATCCTAGATTGTGATCATGTGGGCATGTATGGGCCCGTTACAAAACCTTTAAACTTCCCTAGTGATTTAATCTAAGAAAGTAAATTCCAACACTATCTTATCTTTGTGGCATGTGGGCATGTATGGGCCCGTTACAATATTAAGATGTGTTTGAAAAATAAACTAAGAGGAGTCCCAAGAAGGGTTGTTGTCCTCTCCTAAAGGTTTTAATCTTCTTAAGGGAGATGAAATTGTCCCACAATCTTTTTCTGATTCTCAAGGTCGCTTGGAAGTGCGAGAGAAGAGCATACTAAGCGATTGTTATCTAACTTCTAGTCCCAATGCAAGTTAGATGTGATTGCAAATGATTTCCAACTTATATTTTTAGTCAAAGCAAGCTATCCATGTGGCAAAATGAAAGAAAAAGAGGAAATAATGATTTTAAACCTCCTAAGTGCCTATGTGTTTTGACTAATCCCTTTATATGAAGAGGGGACTAAGTGTGGTGCAGCTTAAAACATGCATGAAATCACTTTTAAGGAGGCTAAGGACCTTCCCCAAATCTCCAAAAAAACCTTACAATGTGTATTTTTTTCACAGGTGCGCGGGTCTCAATGAAGATAGAGGCGTACTGAGCACATGTGCACAGACTGAAATGAGCTAATGGGCGCAAATGCGCAGAACAAAACTGTGACTTAGGCACATGTGCACACGATGCGTGTCTATGGGTCAAAAAAACCACGCACGGATGAAACACGACCGTGAATGAAAATTTCGGATGGAATTCTCTCAATTCAACTTAGAATTGGATGATTTGCAGGTCGACTTAGGCCGGTTAATGCACCTGCAAGTTAAATAAACCAAAAGAAGAGCTAGAAAAACCCAAATGGGGTAGGGAATTGATACCTTTCCCCGGTGGAGTTGCCAATCTGTTGCACCTCTTTCGTCACCTGAGTGAGCAAAATAGAGGTGCTGGCAAGCTTAGTTGGGTTTGCTAAGAAGGACAGATGCAAGAAAAAGAGTTAGAGAAAGAAATATAAAAGAACAACTAAGAAATAAACTAAGAAATAAAACAACAACTAAATTAATGAGCATAGGGACATAAGGACAAAAGAAACAATGAGACCCATGTCACCAATGGTAAGGCTAATATTAGTGAAAGAAAACACCGAGAAGAAAGAGGACTATGAGTCCATTCTTCCTCCAAAGTAGGGCTCTTGGACCCCCACAAATAAGCTCTTCTTACAAATTTGAAAATGAAAATGGTGAAAGAATTCTTTGCTAATCCACTCAAGGAGTGAGATAGATTGCCCAATGCAATGATGCTAGTATACTCTTGATGGGAATAGAGGATTATTCAAGAGAATAGTGGCAGCATAACTTTGCTATTGAATTCCTTGAAAAATGAAGTGCATCCATGGCCTTTTTATATCATTTCTTTGAGGTATTGTCCAACTAGTTTGTAGTGTGTAAAGAGGCTAATTAGGGCATTTCTAGGTCTTTGACCTACCACCCAGTCGAATCCAGTCCAGATTTGAGTGTGAAATAAACTTAGAAGCTGAACCAAAAGTGGGTGGGAGGCCGACCACTCTCATAAATGTGTCGTTTCTCGGGTGTGCGGCTTTTTGCGACAACAGTCGTGCATCGTGCACATGTGAGTGATTCCTGCGTTTATGTTTTTTGTATGTGCGCGCCTGCCCTGTGTATTCATAGTGCCCTTTAATTTTGTCACTAATTGTATAGTTTCTGACCCTTTGGAAATGCTTTTGTGGTAATTTTGGTACATGGATGACCTCATAATTGTTTGACGATGCTGAATTCTTATAACCATTTGCAGACGAAATTTTAGTGATAACATCATACAAGGCCTTATTTAATTTACACACATAGTCTGTGTTCTCTGACAACTGAAATCCTTCTGGTTGTTCAATGTAGACTTCTTCTTCAAGTTCCCCATTTAGAAAAGTTGATTTTACGTCCATCTGATATACTTTAACATTT
>SNQJ01S0002867.1:4146-35548 GCA_010110895.2 Picea sitchensis
CGTACACTTCTTGGGTCTTCAATCCTGTCCCCGTTAACAAAAAAGATGGAACTATTCATGTCTGCATAGACTTTCATGATCTCAACCAATATTGTAACAAAGACAATTTCCCAATCCTTTTCATCGACCAAATCATTGATTCTTGTGCCATCCATGAAGTGATGTCCTTTATGGATGGGTTCTCATGCTATAATCAAATCCAATTCCACCCAACAGATCGATACAAAATTGCTTTTACAACCCCTTGGGGTACTTTTTCTTATCGCGTCATACCTTTTGGACTCAAAAATTTCAGTGTGACATTTCAATTGGCCATGACCTATGTCTTTCATGATATTTCTCACATCATCCTTTCTTATTTGGATGATCTCACTGCTCTATCCAAAAAGTGAACCCAACATTTAGATGATTTACACATTGTTTTCCAACGATGTCGCCAATATCATATCCTCTTGAACTCGCTCAAGTGTGTCTTTAGCATCACTTTCAATCACATCCTTGGGTTCATTATCTCCCAACATGGCATCACTGTGGACCCTCTCAAAGTCCAAGATATCACATAAATTCCACCACCTAGGAATTTATGCCAACTATAGAGCCTATAGGGAAAAGCCAACTTTTTACATTGCTTTGTCCCAGACTACACCACTCGTGCACATGGTTTTCTCCTCCTAATGCATCATGATATCCCATTTCAATGGGACGAACATGCTCAAGAAACATTTGATGATTTAAAAGCCTCCCTATCCAATGCCCCTTTGATTATTCCCCCAGACTATGATCATGATTACATCCTCTAATTATCAACCTCTACTATTTCAGTAGCAGGAGCCCTCATCCAATTAGGGAATGATGGGCATGAACATGTGATATACTACTTCATTAAAAATCTTCCAGGACCACCCCTGAAACACAATCATGATGAGAAACTCGCATGATTAGTTGTCCTCATAGTCCAAAAACTATGACTTTATATTCTTCTTCAAACGACCAAGGTCGTAGCAGATTTCAACCCCATGCAGTACTTTCTTAGTCGATGACAGATTAACGACAAATTTTCCTGATGGATCGTCACCCTTCAGGAATACAATCTATATTTCTAAACTCTCGAAAGTAAGAAATCTCTCATCCTAGCTGAACTCATTACAACTTTTCCCTCAGATGCCAAAGATTCCCCCATCAGTGATGATTTCCTCGATGAACATATCTTCTTCATCCCCTTTGATGACCCCTGGTACGGAGACATCCTCATCTACCTTCGTACAAAAAAGTTTGGGTCTCATCTCTCTCGAGATGATTGTTGATTCATTCACCACCAGGCCCTCTGATACCTCCTCATAGGAGATTTTATGTATCGATGTGGGGTCGATACCATCCTGCGTCGATGTATTACCATCAACGAAGTCGACCAAGTCTTGAATGATTTCCATAATGGCGCTTGCGGTGGTCACTTATAAGGCATATCCACTGCCCAAAAAATCATTCAAGTAGGGTACTTCTGGCCTATTTTATTTCATGATTTCATCCATGCTGTCAAGCTATGTGATAAATTCCATCTTTATGAAAACAAACCAAGAGCTCCACCATCTCTTCTACACCCAGTCATCACAGTCAACCACTTATGTAAATAGAGCATAGAATTCACGACTTTCCATCCTCCATCCAGTAATGGACATAAGTACATTCTTGTGGCAGTGGATTACTTTACCAAATGGCCCGAAGAAATTCCCACATTCAACAACACTGCTTACACAACAATTCATTTTTTCTTCAACCATTTCATTACCTAGTTCTGATTCCCACAAAAGTTAGTTTCCGATCATGGGAAACATTTTGAGAATGAGATATTCACGGAAATCTCCTCAAAGTTAGGATTCACCCATGATTTCTCTTCCCCATACTATCCTCAGTCCAATGGATAGGTTGAGGCTATCAATAAAGTCCTCAAAACCATGCTACAACATACCGTCAACAAATATAAGGCCAACTGGAATCATATGTTGTTTTCCTCTTTATGGTCTTATCGAATGACGATAAAAAATGCCACTAGTTTTACACTATTTCACCTCATCCATGGGATCAAATCCACCCTCCCTATCGAGTGCAAAATCCTCATGTTACACACTTCCATAGAGCTCTTACTTGACACTGCTCCAATGGAGCAACGCCTGCTGAACTTAGAGTCCCTTGATAAATATTGGCGATCTTCATCAGAACACAATGAGGAAGCTAAAAAATGGTACAAATCCACCTTCAACCATCATGTCAACCTTCTCTCATTCAACGAAGATGATCTCATGTTAGCCTACGATATCGCCCAAGACACTCTCGATCATGTGAAATTCGAGTCATTATTGCATGGACCCTTCATCGTCCAACATTGCCTCACTAAATACGTCTACATATTGGCCTCTCTATATGGCTACCCTCTCAAAGAACCCATCAATGGCTTGTACTTAAAGAATTTTTACTCCTAAGCATAGCCCCATACCTTAGGTTTCTCTTTGTACACATATCTAGAGTTTTTAGTTTTGTTTACCACCACCACTCCCCATGTCTGATATATCACCCATGTTATTGGCAGATGCATCATCCATTAGTCTACCACATCAGTTACGCTGACAGTGCCAACCACTGGACCCAAAATCTCACTTCGGCCCCTTGGGCCATCTACACCCCCTCACATATATTGCTCCATTCCAGTGGCATATTCTTAGGGACAACCACCAACACCCAAGTCGAATATGAATCCATCATTGGTCTCCTCACCGAGGCCATTCACCACCACATTTGTCGCCTTAGCGTTCTATTAGATTCCCAGCTTGTCATCATGCAGCTCAACAACGTGTATCATGTTCACAATCCTTGCCTCTTCCGCAAATACTTGAAATTTGGACTCCTATCTCACCACTTTGATTCCATCACATTCACACATATTCCAAGAAACCTCAATCAATTAGCATATCACATGGCTAACCTAGCAATATATTTGCATTTATCACATTAAACAACATCATATACATAGCATCACACATATGTCAAAACACATAGAATAGACATCATACGTCATTAAAACATAAATCATAAAGACACGAGTGATCAAAATATATCCATCATATATATATCATCAAGGTCATCAAATGTTTTACAAAAAATAGATATGCAATTTCTTGTAGGCTCATGAGTCCCATCACCCCTATGAGTACAAACAATGGGTATCCAATACCCTATACAAAACTTGGCCCATAAACCTGTATACATACAAAAATCAACACTCAAGGTGCCCCTAGAGCTCCCCCATAGGTCCTCTATCAGCTAGAGGCCCTCCAATACCAGGAGGTAGCCGACCAGTCATCGCTACCTTCGCCACTACTTCTTTGTGGATCAATGTCTGCCACTTTGTGGGTACCCCCAGACAATGGTCCAAGACCTCCTCATCCTAGATATGGGCCCATATGCCTTTAGGCACACCCTGCAGGACCCTCTCAAACCATTTTCACAAATCCTCCATTGTGGCCATAGCATCCCCCTGTGGCTCTCTAGTTGGTCCAGGACCAACATCATCTCACCAACGCCTCTATCTAGCCCTGGTCTCTGCAAGCTCCTATCGATCTGACTCCCATCAACCTCTACCTCTCATCCTTAGGGTCCAACATCTAAAAAAAAACACCGAAGATAGTGGCAGCATCCATATACATCCATAATAAATGATATCTATCCAAAATCACAAAACATAAACAAATACAACACATACCTCTCTGTTCCCAGTCCTCCCCAGGAGGTAGCACCATATCCATGTCCTATCTATAATCCATACTTGCATATGGATAACAAAGAATAACCTATGGAATATGATGCCACACTTGTGAAACCATGTCCATGAAGTAGTTTCCACCCTCCCCTCATCCATGGCAGGCCAACATGTGTCCCAACTACATCAGTCGCAATTCTCTTCACCCCATTGGCTCTAGAATAATCCTCGAGCACAAAAGAGGCACCCTCTCCAAAAACCAAGCCACTAGCATGGACCCGAATGCAAAGTCACCAGAGTCGGCTCGCCGACACCAGTTCAACTGGGACATAATCTTGGTGTGCATCAACACATCCCATGCAAACAGGTCCCCATATAGGACCTTCTCCAACACCCTTAGTTGACCACCAGTGATCCACTGAGTACCCAAGGATATGTAGATCCTCACCACCATCGTTGCATTGCACTAAGTCAAGAGGTCATCAATAGCCTCGATGCAGACAACCAAAACTGACATTGGGTTTGACCCAGTACAGTGACAAGTCGCCATGGTCTCCACCCGATCCTCCCTGGGAATATGGGGATCAACGACTAGAAACATCCCACATAATGGGATCCCCGTCAAGAAGTACACATCCTCTGCAGCAGAGAATGTCATTTGCTCCCCCCTCATAATGAAGCATTGAAGATTAGTTCTCCACAACCTAATGAGGAACTGTAGTAGGAAATCTTGCAATCATATCAAGGGGAAGTCAAAAGAATTGAGAAACCCAAAGGCTACCAAGTCTCTCCATATGGTCAGATGCCCCCTCACAGCCTCTCATAACCGGTCCCAGTCACGCTCTCACCGGTGGACATACATCATTCTATATTCTTTTCTAATCACTTGCATCCACATAAAAACATTTGATCAGCCTCATCATCCATCAAACAATATAAAATATCAAAACATCACAACCCCTTAGCCTGCCCACAGTGCGCAACTTTCCCCAAGACAATTATGCACATGTGCGCACAGTTTCTTTATACAATTGTGCACTAATGCGCAACTATCTCATAAACAATCATGCATGAGTCTGCAACTGTCAGTCAAATATGCATGCATCTCATGCACACCTGTCTGTCCCACCCTCACGCCCATATCTATGGCTATGTCAAGCACAACCAAACATGATGTGCAGAAAACAGGTTTATACCCATTTACATATGCATGGGTATTCCCCCTTTTCCCATGCACTTGTGGGNGCATCTCATGCACACCTGTCTGTCCCACCCTCACGCCCATATCTATGGCTATGTCAAGCACAACCAAACATGATGTGCAGAAAACAGGTTTATACCCATTTACATATGCATGGGTATTCCCCCTTTTCCCATGCACTTGTGGGTCCCTACCCTTAAAACCCTTTGTACGTCCCTTCGTACAACCCCTACCTAAAAAATATGAAATTCACAAGGTGTAGGATGATAGGACCACTAACCTATCTCTCGCCACTCCTGGATTAGTAGCCTCATGCTCCCACAATCTCAAAATATCCTCACAGCTATCTCTTCAACTTAGCAATAGTGACAAGTAAAAATGAGGTGCTATTGTGGGGCCATCACCCATATATAGCCCCTTTTCCCCAAATTCCACCCTCTATTACAGGATCCCAAAGCCTTTGTTTTCCAATCCGTTCTTAGCCATGGGATCTTGATCCCACCATATACACATTCACATTCTCGACTCATCATCTACACTTGGCCTCGGAGGAGAATTTTTCTCACGCCACGTTCAGGTACTCATGCTCACTTTCAATTTTAATGAAATAACGTCATATATTCTTTATCATCAAATATTGTTCACATCGGGTATTTGGTTTTTTGTGTGCATGTACTTGTTCAACAAGATTTACATCCTCTTCAGGTATATGTTCGACACTAGCATGTAGTTAATCCCTCTATTAATAAATTGCATATCCCAGTCCCACCCTCTAACATTTACCTTTAGGTTCCCTACATTCGGCTCTGTAGTATCTTTACCTCTACCTCATTTGGGTACTGTCAACCGATAGAACTCTCCCCCACATGACTTGCCCCATTCATAGTTCCCCTTGTCAACTTGACACTCATGCTTATTTCACCCTCCTAGGTTTGGGAGTCCCGATAATAATTTTCATTTCCGATAATGAACCCCATCCTTCTTCTCATCATATTGCTAGCCTTCCCAATGGACTCCCATGTCATATCATCTTGGTTCTATTAAAAACATATTCATAGTTTCATTATCCCTATATATAATCCACCATCAGTTTTCCCATCTGCAGATTTCCCTCCATCCATTTACCTAATAGAGAAACCCACCCATGGGCCCCCCACCCTCCACTAGTTATCTTTTACAAACTTGTTCCCTACACAGGCCAAGCCATCTTTCACTGGGGAACCCATTTCTGTATCTGTAAACTCAACCCAAATTATTATTTACTTTATTTTGTAATTGTATAAATCCTTTGTTTCCAACATATACATAGATTTTTCGTCATCATCCTCGATGGCCTTGTTTTACCTGGAAAAGAAACCCATGTCGCCCTTTGTTGGGGCATCCACCTTTTTTTTCATATTGACATTATTCACAAACCCAGAGTATCCCAAGTCCATGTATCTGGGATCTCTAAGTTTTCCCACTTTGTTAGCCTCCAGTATAGTTTAACCCCATATCTAGTTGTCCCCCTGACACTATATTTAGTTTTATGGTTGCTGCCAATCATCCCTCAACACCCCAACCAAGGGTAGTCTTGAGACCCAAAAAATCTTGAATTCATTCATGTTACTCATCCATACCTGATCTCATCTATTACTCTTGGTGTCACATCTCCCTTTCTATTGACATCAACACACTTCCAAGAAGGGAGGCAGTATCATGACTCGCATTACCTTTTCAATGAGGTGTCTTGGACGACGCAGAGAGAATCATCATTGATTTCGGATTCCATTGACCCCCATAATGTTTGAATTCAACAAAATCTCATTTTACGATGGGTATTACTATCTAACTATTGCAGTTGTTTCAACCAGTCAAACACCTCTGAATTTGTTAGGTGATCAATGTCTACGAGTCATCGAAAATTCCTACAGTCATCCTTGACTCACTTCAGAGCTCGTTCACCATTCAAAATTGTCATTTGTCATTACCAACTACCCTTGAGGGAATTGCAGTTATCTACATCAAAATCCATCATCAGTTATAGTCCCACATTTTGGTTTCATGACACGAGCATGGGGCATGCTTGCCTAATTTGTACACAGATTTCATTTTTCCTAGAGAAAGGTTTGGGTCCCACAATTTTCCCTCTCCCTTCGATAGATCTCTCTTGCAATTCCTCTCTTCACTCTTCCTTACAATGAAACTCTCAGAAGAAAAAACATTGATATATTTTGGCTATACATATGATCCTAACCTCACCCATTAGAGGGTATTTGTTATCACTGAAAAGTCATTCGTGACATTGCACACAATGGTTGAACAAAGAAATCAAATCCAACATCAATTAGTCCACCTACAACACCAAAATCCATCAAAAGGAAAAAAAATATGCACTTGGTTCAAAAATTKAAGTGTGCAAATTCACCAAAGGGAGTGCACGCACAGTGAGCAAAATGAACAGGATAACACAACCCTCAACACACACTGTGCACAAGATACATGATTTTCTATGAGAAAAGTTGTGCACTCCTATGAACRATGCATTTATTAATCTTGTCAGCCTCTCAACCACTTCTAGTCTGACCCCCAACATGATTTGACACTCATATTTGAGTGAAATCTAGCTTGGAGGCTCGTCAAGGACTAGAGAGTCCCCTAAAAGGCCCCTTGTTCACACTATGAACCAATTAATTCTTTCCATGAATGGATGCCATAAATATGTTCCATGGGTGTGATATAAAAATAATAACTTCAAGGTATTGTTATGCTACAAGAATTCTTCTTTGAGAATACTCTTTTCTCTTTGAATCATTCCAGCACCATTGCAATAGGCCATTCTACTCACCTCTTGTTGGAATTGGAATTGTATTTCTTCACCATTGTCATTACTTCCATTGTATGAAGAAAATATGTCTCTATTAGGGAACTCAAGAGCCCTCCCAAGGAGGAAGAGGGGATTCATAAGTCCCTTAGTTTCTCTACGGTGTTTAGCTTATCAATATATTGATCCATTGGTAGCTATATATTGGTCGTTTTTTGCTTTCATGGTTCTAGTTCTTCTAGCTTATCTAACATTTATTTCTTAGTTGTTTTAAGTTTTTATTTCTTTAAGTTTCATGTGTATTTAGTTATCTAATCAACTCATAAATTCTGTCTTGTTTAGCTGGCTTAACTAATCATCCAAGTGTTGTGTTTTTTCTCACCCATATGAAAAAACCAACACAACAAAGTGGAAATAAGAAAGTATCGCGCAATTGAAAAGAGTGAATAACAAATTCACGTGTGCAATAGATTTTTGGCTAGACAACATTGGAGTGGGGTATATCATAGAGTTTGCAGTAGATACATCAAATTATTACGATGTAGTAGAGAAAGAGTTTCTTAAGGTCCCAAGGGGAAGGTACATAAGATCATTGTACACTTCGATAAAGAGATTACTTCGTGATAAAGAGGTATTAACTATGGAATCAAATAACGAAACTACCCTGCATGCATGGGGAAGTTAGGTGAAACCTAAGGAAGGTCTAAGATGGAGGGGGAAATGGGTATATAAGAGAAAAGTAACGAGAAATATCCTATTATTATTGATCAAGATGAGATCCATAAAATCATGTAGAAGGCAGGAATAACTCGTAGTGGAATACCCTACCATTATAATCTTAATAGGAAGAAAAGAGAAGTAGTCGAGAGGGAAGGCTTGGAGAGTGATGAAAAAGAGGTAGAGGATCTTCGTGTTGTGGAGCACATTGAATAAATACTATGTGCCACATATGAAAGAAGGACTAGAGGAGAGGGATCTAATTAGGAAGAAAATACCCTTATCTAGATCTAAATCAATGTAGAAGATACAACCCCATGTAAGATTAACATATCAACAAAGAAAGAGTTGTTTAGAGAACCAGTGACTGATGGTCAAAGGAAGGTAGGATATCATAATAGAATTGATGGTACAAGTGGAAGTACCAACAACAATACAGGTAGTGGTACAAGTGGAAGTACCAACAACAATACAGGCAGTGGTACAAGTGTAAGTACTAGTAGAAACATTAGTGGGAGTTGAAGTCCAAAAAACAGTACACAGATAGTAGTATTGTGTGAAGAAGGTAAAACACATTCGGCAACGATAGGCGTAGATCCAATGATAATATTACCAAAGTTTCATGGGGATGGATCAAAATACCCAAAGAAGCACCTATTCGTGTGTGACTGAATATGTGAAGAAAAAAGAATCACAGACGAGGCAACACAAGTAGTGCAGTTAGAAATAACATTCAGAAACCCCACGTTAGATTGGTAAATGAACCTAGTAGTAAACAATCCATAGGGTGTGTCGGGAACAATAGCATAGATCAAGAAGGAATTGATCATGGATTTGTAGAGGCCAAAGTAAGAGGATCAATTTATGAATGAGATGATTGAGGTTAGCAAAAAACAAGGAGAATCTGTATGGGACATTGATCAGAAGTTCAAGACATTAAAAGGTAAACTAAAGTATCCCATTTCTAACATGCAACATAGACATTTGTTTATAAATTCTTTGTTACCACATTTCAAATATCCATTAAGACAACAAAAATCGAAAAAATACGTAGATGCACTAAAAGCAGCAATTAAGTTAGAGGAGAATGAGTACAAATAGACATATCCAACTATAGACGAGCTAAAGGAAGACCTGAATAACTTGACAATGCAATTAAACCATAATAAGATTAGGGAGAAAAGAGAAGTAGTATGGTTTACTTTGTGTAGATCAGAGGGACATCACAAGAATATGTGCTCGAAATTTGTGTAGTACGTAGGAGTAGGAATGCCAAATCCATTGCCTACATGAGGGCCTTGTTGTGAAATATGCAAGACACATAGGTATGATCCTTATCACTACTCTATGATTCAAAAGTAAAGGACAAAAACGAAGAGTACTTTCTGTAACTTTTGTAAATTAGTGGGCCACGAAGACAAAAATTGTAGAACTCTAAAGTTAATGAAGGAAAGAACCTAAGATGCATACAGGATGCAGGATGATTTGATGGCAGGACAAACTGCACCACAATTTGGCAATGCGCAACAATTTCAAGTGGTTCAATAGTTTCATCAACCCTGACAGTATAATCAAGCACCACAGTATTATCAACAAAACATGGATCCACATGGGAACATAGGAGGATTCATAGGCACAAGAAGAGGATGAGTGGGAAGATGCAGAGGGCCTATTATCTGCCATAATTTTCAACAGAAAGGACACTATGCCAGAGACTATCCTCAACCAACAACATGTATGTACTGTCATGCAGCAAATCACATGACAAAAGAGTGCCCTAAGTTAATGACAAAGATCCAGGAGAGGATAAATCTAAATAACCATAATGTTTAGTGGATTGCTGCAGAAATAAGAGATCCTGGGAGGAACATCAATATATTGACTAAAGGAGGAGTGAAGACAGGAGAAGATGCACAAGATCGGAAGAAGGAATCTTATTGTTAGATTCAGAAGAACACTCAGCCACAACAATAGTTTGATGCAAAGAAGGAGAAGGAAAATTTCAAGGAAGCAAAGAAGGAGTTTCTGAAGGAGAATGAAGCCTCCACATCAAACACTACATGGAGGTATGATACTCCTATTTTTTATATGCCTCAATCTTTGGATCATACTTAAAAAGGAGAGAAAATAAAGAAAGTAACTTAAATAATTTCCTGGAATCTTTCTTTAAATTACTAAATGATAAGAATGCCTTGGATTTGTTTAAAAATATGCTTGAGAAATGTAGAATAGAAGAAGGGGTAGGAACAGAACCTAATAATGTTAATCAGGTCCATAGAAAGAAAATAACTAGCAGAGAGTTTAGATTGAATGCAAACATAAGAGACTTTAATATGGGAAATGTTATCCTAGACTTAGGATCAGGTGTCAACATTTTTCCAAACAAGACTTGGGAAGAAATGGGAGAACCTACACTAGGGTATTCCAATATCCAATTGAAGTTAGAAAACTAGTAGAGAGTGATTCCTATAGATAGACTGAATAATACAAAGTGTACTTAGATGGTCTGTGCACCATAACAGATTTTGAAGTAATGGATATGGTGAATGCATCTAGACCATTTCCATCCCTATTGGGAATTGATTGGGCCTTTGACAATCAGGCCATCATGAACTTGAAGAATAGAAATATGATATTTGAAGCTGGGAACTTTAGGGTAGTAGCACCTTTAGATCCCTCATATTGCGAAAGAAATGTAGAACCCGTGACTGACATTTTTCTAGAGGATGATGTCAACCAGTTGTATAGGACTACTGCATGAGAGGAAGACTTTGTGAATCCAATTGCAGATGCAGTACTTAGTTTGACGAGTATCAATTCTGATATGTTATATTTTGATACTGGAGTAGAAAACTGACAGCAAAGATTGCATGAATTCTCTACTAGAAGGTGCACTAGAGTTACACGTGCAGTAAGATCAGTTGGGATAGAAGTAAGACAGTTTCCCACATTTATTGAAGAGGACAATTTAGAAAAATTCCTGACAGTGTTTGAATCACAGGTCTTGGATAGTCATAGATTACTAGTGTTGAATATATCACTAAGGGACACACTGACACAATGGTGGGGTGCACATAAGGAGGTAATTTAGGACTGGTATCAATGTAAGCGACTGATGTGCATAAGATTTGGTAGGAGTCAACATGATAGATCCTTACAGAAGTATGATGGAAGAGGGAACCCAAGAAATCATATAAATGATTGTGTCACTAAATGGAGATTGGTTCCACTAGGGGAATGGATGCATTAATTTATTCACATATTGGAAGGAATACCTAGCAATTGGTACAAGGAGCAGGAAATGCATAGAGAAATTGTGAGTTGTGGTGAAGTGCAAAAACACTTTATTAAGACTTTTTCATTTGAAAGTGAGAATCCATGCATGGATCTGGCATTATAGAGGATGAAAAGGAATATGTTTGAATAATATGGGGTAGATACTATGACAGTAGACAAACAATATAGAAAATAAACACTTGAATAGTTAGTTTACTGTTATTAAGTTGAAGAGGATGAAGAAGTAGAAGACAACCCAAGTGACATACAAATAATAGAAGGGGAAGGAGAAAGAGGGTTGGAAGGACCTATGTTACAATCAAAATAGTTCACTTCACCTATGAATATTAAAAAGGTCAATATTGGGATTGAAGAGAAGCCCAAGATAGCTAGCATTGGAGACTATTGGGATAGTGAGACAATGGAAAAGATAACTAAATTACTGCGTGAATACAATGACTTATTCCCAACCACATTTTCAGAGATGAAAGGGGTAGCAGGAGAAATTGGAGAGATGAAGATACCCTTTAGACCAGATGCAAGACCAGTGTGAGAGAGAGACCATACAGATTAAACCCCGTATATAAGTAGAAGGTTAAGGAAAAACTTGACAGAATGCTAGAGTTAGGAATCATAGAGCCTATGGAAGAATCAGAGTGGATTAGTGCAATGGTGTTCCAAGAAAAGAAGACTGGAGGGATTAGGATATGTGTGGATATGATAAAGTTAAATGATGCATGCTTGCATGATCCTTTTCCTAATCCATTTAAAAATGAAGTGTTAGAGAATGTGGGAGGACAAGAAGTCTACTCCTTCACCGATGGATTTCCAGGTTACCATTATATCATAATTGCTTCAGAGGACATGTACAAAACCACATTTTAAATAGATTGGGGGTCATATCAGTAAAAATTAATCCCATTTCATTTAAAGAATGCACAAACTATATTTTCTGTAGTAGTATTAGCTACATTCAAGGATTTTATACATAAATTTTTAGAATTTTATCTGGATGATTGGACAATATTCAATTTATTGAAGAACCATGTATAAATTCTGAGGTTAATGTTAGAGAGATGTATGCAATGTCATATTTACTTAAACATTAAGAAACRTATATTAAATACACCATTTKCCATCYTACTTGGACACATTGTATGCAAATAGGGATTCATAGTAGACCCTGCAAATATTGTTGTTATTTTCAATTTACCACAACCAAAGTCAGTGYGCCAGTTAAGAGCAACATTGGTCCACACAGGGTACTACATGAAATTTATAAAAGGCTATGAAAATATTACTTCTCCCATGGAGAAGTTACTAAAGAAAGACATCAAGTTTCAATAGAATGATGAATGTTAAGAAATATTGGACATATTGAAGGAGAAGATGGTGAGAGAACCAATTTTGAGCTTTCCAGATTCGACAAAATAATTTCATGTCCATGTGGACGCTTCATCCATTTCACTTGGAGTAGTTTTGGCACAACCAGATGAAGGAAACATTGATCACCCAATATCTTTTTCTAGTAGAAAGTTATCTCATTCTGAGTAGAACTACAATACTATAGAAAGGGAAGGTGCGGCTATGGTATATTCCTTACAAAATTTTAGACATTATTTATTGGGTCAACATTTTAATATGTTTACAGATCATTCTTCTTTGAAGTACCTAGTTAATAAGCTAGTGTTGGGGGGGAAGGATCTATGGATGGTTGTTATTGTTTCAGGAATATGATTTTGAAATCATAGTAAAAATAAGAAAGTTGAATGAAGGACTAGATCATCTATCAAGAATTACTAATGCAGAGGAGCCAAAGAACTTGGAGGAGAAKTTTCTTGATGCTAAATTATTTTTTGTTGAGATTGTTGATGATTATTTTGATGAAATTGTTCAATTTTTGAGAACAAGAATGGCTCGCAAGGAATTTATTGTTGCACAGAAAAAATAGTTGGTAGTGTGTGCTGGAAAATATCAGTTGATTACAGGTCATTTATACAAGCTAGGTGCAGATGGAATTCTAATAAGATGTGTGATGGAGCATTGGCGCTCCATGGTGCTAGCAGAAGCACATGAAGGGATAGTTGGAGGGCACTATGCGGGAAATCCTACAACACAGAAGGTGTTTCGCACATGATTATGGTGGCCTACAGTACATAAGGATGAAAAGGAATAATGTCAAAATTGTGATGTCTATCAAAGGGTGGGGAAACCATCCAGAAGGGATGAAATGTCACTTATGCCCCAAGTAACTTTACAGGTATTTGATAAATGGGATGTCGATTTCATTGGACTGATTAATCCACCAACAAGGAGATCAAGAGCCAGATACATCATGAATGAGACAAAATATTTAACTAGATGGGAAGAAGAAACCCCAATGAAGGATTACAATGCATAAACTTCAGTGCAATTTCTCTTTGACAATGTGGTGACCAAATTTGGATGTCGTAGAATTTTTTTAAGTGATCAAGGAACTCATTTTATTAACATTAAAATCAGAGCCATGACAAAATAATTTGAGATATATCATCCGAAGATAAAATCTTACCATCCCTAGGTAAATGGTACAGTAGAAGCTTTTAACAAGATTCTAAAGAATGCATTGACACAGATTTGCAATGTGAATAGGGATGATTTGGATTTGAAGGTATCAACAGTATTATGGGCTTAGAGGACTACATGCAATAAGCTTACAATAAATACACCATTCAGACGGATGTATGGGCAGGTAGCATTGGTTCCATTGGATTACCTAGTACCTAGTCTATGCATTGTAACAATCACCAACATGACAAAAGGAGGTGTTGTGCAAGAAATATTGGATCAATTGATGAAGTTGGAAGAAGACATAATTTTAGCAGGATTTCATTGGGATGTATAGAAAGAAAAGGAAAAATCCTAACATGATAGGAACATAAAGAAGAAAATATTTAAGGAAGGAGATCTAGTTCTCCTCTATGACAATAGGTATCTACAAAACCCTGTGAAGTTCAAAATGCATTGGTTAGGGACTTATCAGGTAGAGGCTATAAAAAATGGAGGTGTTGTGCAACTGCAATATATTTTAGGGAAGAATCTCAGAGGAATAACGAATGGCAGTTGACTAAAATTGTATCAAGACAATCGACCTAACAACCTGGGGTAAAAATAGAAAGAGGAGGTATGATTGTACATATTGTATATAGTAGATGTTAGAAGAAAAAGACAAAAATCCATAAAAAAAAGAAAGGTCACAAAAAGACAAAAAGATAGGAGAACATTAGAGGTTGTGATGTAATAGAATTACTAGAATTAACAAGTGTGTCACAGAAAAACCAATGTTGAAAACACTACACGGAGGAAAATAGTTGACAAGTATGAAAGAGGAGCGTGCAGGAAAAAGTGAAAAAGTTAAGACTATCAGTGCAAAACAATTGTCATTTCTCTGTCCCGCTATAAAGTTGAAATACGGGGGAAATGTGGTCATTTCCATTTTTTCACTAAGGAGAAGAATGGAGAGCAAGAGTTGAGCGCCAAAGAGTGTTAAGTGATAACATCAAGTGGATATTTGTGGTCAATAGTTTGAATTTCAGCAGGATGTCTCCACCGAGAGTCAGAGCGTCGAGAAGGGTCGGGTGAAACACGAGAAGTAGTGCTCGAGTGACACAAACAGGGATGCAAGATATGACCAAAATGATGGACATGGATGATATTCACACAACAACATATGAACCTACTACCACGTAGGTGGAGGAGGAAAAAAACCCAACAGAGGAGGTTGGGCAGCCGGAGGAGGACACATAGAGGACAAAATGCAATACATCTTGGGGAAAAGGCCTGTAACAGGGAGAAAATGCCACGAATTTAGTGAAACAGAGCCTAGATCCATAGCTAGAGTATGAAACAAAGAGATAGGGAATACCATAGTTCATGGTGTTTTCCTCGCAAGGGAAGAATACAACACGATCTGAGAGGAGTGCATAAGGAATATCGCACAAACAGGAGGAATTAGTAATTCTGATGCCAAAGATCCCCAAGGGAGTGAAGGCTGAGGATGATATGGTGGGAGGAGTAGATACCATTAAATACTCCAATATTGACATAATTGAAACAATCCAATTCCCATATTTGGCACCACAAAACTATTTGGAGAGCATGGGAGAGTGCCCATCAGGTGCGCCACTGTTGGAGACTATGTAGTGGTTCCTAGGGATATACAACACATGAAAAATGAATTTACTGGATATACCACACTTCAGGCATGGTAAGCACATCAATGGATGTGAAAATCCTATAAAGGGTGCATGGAGGAATTCTATGGATGGATAGGTCAATTCCTATCAATGTTGATTTGATCACAGAAATCACAAAGCTACCCATGGATGGGGAAAATCCAGAGTAGTACTTAGAGGAAAAAATGAAAGAAAAATCCATCTCCGAAGAAATCAAGGAAAAGTATTACACAGAGAGAGGTAATAGAGGAATCAAGATTACTAACATCCACAATCCTGCAATGTGATTTACGGCAAGGTTGTTAGGTTGCAAATTAATTCACAAGTGTAGAAAGGAGGAAGTACAAATAGGGGTGGTATAAATTGCAACGCAGTGAACGAAGGGGAGCTTGATGAGTTGGGCCCCTTATATACTTAACTCGTTCTTGGAGGATTGCAAGGACACAAAGGATTGCAGCTATGAGTTCCACTACTNTGCAACGCAGTGAACGAAGGGGAGCTTGATGAGTTGGGCCCCTTATATACTTAACTCGTTCTTGGAGGATTGCAAGGACACAAAGGATTGCAGCTATGAGTTCCACTACTTATGGTTACTCATCCTCAATGCATTGGTAGGATGGAAAGAACCAACATACGGTATGTTCCTACAGAGGATAGGAAAGTGTGGTGCATCCTACTAAATGTCACTTCGAATCACAACAGACCCAAAGGAAAAGAAAATAAACAACGATGTATTCTCTATGTACTTGAAAGAGATCCATAACCATTTAGTCGATACATGGAGGATTTCCCCAGAAACTGTCTAGGAGTTTGGACAGTTAGAAAATTTCCAAGCATCATGCCATAGCATGTGGCTCTAGGAAAAAGGGATCCATCCAAGGAGTGGCTAGAATTGAGTTACCGTGCGATGATGCATGACATCCATATGGAGGTCAAGGAGTGGCCTAAGGAGTGGAAAGTTCCAATGATCCCTAAAACAACACTAGAAGTACAAACTCAGACACACGGTAGAACAATATCGCACAACATACATACATGAATGGCGCTAGTAAGAANGCATGACATCCATATGGAGGTCAAGGAGTGGCCTAAGGAGTGGAAAGTTCCAATGATCCCTAAAACAACACTAGAAGTACAAACTCAGACACACGGTAGAACAATATCGCACAACATACATACATGAATGGCGCTAGTAAGAAGAAGAATATGACACAAGGTACAATGGGGAAAATAATCCCTATACAGAATAAAACTAGGACATAAAAGAAATCACAACATGGTTCTACAAGTAACCCACTACGCATAGAGAAGAAACCAAGAAGTACAATAGAGAAGGTGCACACAGAAGAAATAAGAATGGATACATAGGAGAAACCTGTCGAGAAAGAAATTGGGTAGGATGCAGACATGGATACGTAGATGCCAAAGGTATATGATCCATCGAACACCCAAAATAAGATAACATGGGAGAAAGAAAGTGGCTCCAGTAAGAAGGAGAAGGCCCACATAGCTCCAATGAAAACATCACTAACAACATATGATGTGGAGTTGATAGCCACCATAGTCGGATATCGAAAATTAGAAGTATGGGAGAATGTTGAGAATCACAGGGCATCAATTCTGGAGTAGATACAGGAAGTGAAAATTGCACTGGAACAGTTGAAGATCAGGGAAGAGTAGCAACAGAAAGATAAACCAATGCAAACTAGAGAAGGAACACCTATTGGAGAGACAATGCAGATCATGGTGCAGGGGATTGTAAATTTCATCATAACACTTGAGATGTTGTTTATTGATGAGGAGAAAACATAGAATCCCCTAAAAGACATTGAGACATTGGACTTGTATTTTCCCAAGATTCCAACAAAGGTGTTGTATAAATTATAGGTTAGCTTCGCGTAGGAGATTTAGTCCAGGGTAAGGTCTGATTTGACGAACTTATAGTTGGTGCAGGAAGACAACACCTCACTGAAGGAGATAGTTAGCCAAGACGGTTAAGATAAAAATATAGTGCATCAAAAATTGTACGAGATAGGGAAACAAATAAATGTAGTATTTCAAGCCATCTCAGACACCGCAGAATCAGAGGGAGCATCTTCAGAAGAGAAGATGAGGAAAATAACACATTCTTTGGAATAGTATAAAGACATATCAAGGATCTGGATGAGCGTACAATACCTACTACTCCTCCATACATCAGAGTGAAAAGAGAGAATGACGCAAAAACATCTGCAAATCACATCACACAATATATACATATATTGATAGAACTATTGGAAAGGAGTGGCCAACTCTGCACACATCTCTTAGAGTATAGGATCCTACAAGAGATGCAATGGAAGGAAGACAAACTACATTCATAAATGGCAGATGTAAAGCAACGACAGAAGAAAATGTCACTTCCAGAGAAGATCAAGACTTTCACAGAAATGAAGAGCCTACAAGAAGAGGAAAAAGTGGTGCAGGCACAAAAGATTGCAAGATAGGCTCAGTTGGAGCCCTTGTAGGATAATTCGAAGTAGCTGGTAGTGGAGATCGATGCAACAAAATTGAGCATAGAGAAGATATGCTTGGAGGGGGGAGAGATATTAAGACCTCCATTCACTGCGCAGGTGGTAGAGGCCATGACAAAGAAGAGCATCCAAGCTCAGGAACAATGCCAATGGATAGAAAAGATGTACGAAGAACTCACACAGGAAGTGAAATATGTTGGATTCCATGAATGACTTGGTATGAGTCACGATGTTAGTGTTGGATTCCTGTTGGCGTAGGCCAATTTTGGGAAAAATCAAAGGAATTTTTAAGGAATTAAAGAAGCGTCAGAAAATAGGGGAGTGTGCCAGAAATAAAGGAAAAGAGATGCCAGAAAAAGAGTAAAAAGAAGTGTCGATAAAATCAATTGGAAAGTGGACAAGAACCAACTTGGAGAAATAGTCGGATCGAGGACCATTCGATATTAAGTGAAGGGGAAAGTGGAAAAACCTAATCCACTTGGGATTAGGGTTTTTGTAAGGTCTTTGTCCCAATTTTTGTATAAGTAGAATGTATTAGGATGATGAGAGTGTGGTCCTTATTGTTGACATATGTACTATTGAGATGGTAATAGGCCCTTTGTTGGGTTGAGTAGAAAGTCTTTCTGAGACTTTAGTGATCTGTGGATATATAATGTAATGGCGGAAGACTTGTATAATGCATAGCACTGGATTTGTAGAGAATACTAGTAAAGAGCCCAAGCAACAAATCTTTGTGGACGTAGCCCCAGGGGGGGTGAACCATGATATATCTGTGTTTTGTGTGACTATATGCAGTGTTTATGATTGTATTTGCTTTGATTATTTTTTATGATGAATATGTTTCTTGTTAAAGGAATGAACATTGGGCAGTAAGAATAAACTAATGGGATCTACATAATAGCTCTAAATAAATGAATTCTAGAGCTAGTGTTTAGATCACAATCTTGTGTGATAGTAGATAAATGCTTGTAATTGAAGACATGTGGTTATAATGGTTAATGAATTCCTATTAGAATAGTTGTGACAGTGGTCTGGAATAATATCTAATGAGGGTTTGAAGGTTGACGATAAGTAGGTTAAATGCCTCTGAGAGAAACACATCCCATCCCYGGGCTRCAGACATTTGAGTCCTGCGGCTACCCATAGAGTCCATCTTGGGTGAGAYTGCACAATGCACCCCATGCGCTTTTATTCCTTTTGGTATCCATAAGGGCCAATGGTAGAAGMGTTTGTTGGTAATATTGTAGTTATAACCTGGKWTAGCCCATAGTAAGACAACAACCCTGCATACACAATTTGTTGAAACTACAACTCAAGAAATGGATAAAGATTAGGTTCAGTCGGGAGAGAAAGAAAAAATAATCAGAGGGTTGTAAGATCAAATCAAAGAAGCTCAACATGTCATAACTCAGTCTTATTATGAAAATAGAGAAATGAAGAAGAAATTGGTTGAAAGGGTTTCTAATATTCAAACACCACATGATGTACTAGGTTTAAAGAAGGAATCAACTTCAAAGGTTCCAAAAGGTTATAAAGGAAAGGATAAAGGGAAATAAGTTGGGAAAATTCCTAAAATGATGGAATTTACTAAACCTACAACCCCTTTAACAAGATCCTAAACTAGAAAGATAAGTTCAGAATACAAACCTATAAAGGAAACACATGTGCCATGCCAGCCTATATCAACTGAAAAGATCCATACTTTACCTCAAGAAGGTGAGAAAATTATCAAGTGGCTCAACAAGAAATTAAGGGAACCACATGATCTAATTATTCACCTTAGGTAAGAGAAAATAACAATAGAGCTAAATTTTAAGAAAAACTTTCAAGAATATGGACCAGCCATCAACATTGCATGTGCAACTCTTTCAAATGCCATGTCAAAGTTGAGAAAAAATGCACTTTTGTATAGGCAAGTGGGAAACCTGAAAAATATAGAATTTGTCATTGAGGAATGCAAATAGGACTCTCAAACTAAGGACAAAAGTTGATGATGAAGCCAGGGGAAAGTTCAACCTACTTGCAGAGGTGGCTGAAATATAGATGCCATGTTTTCACGGTTTCGTCTTTTTGATCAATTAAGGGTTAATCTATTTTGCGTTTTTTTTTTGGAAAGTAGCATTGCATAGAACCTGTGTAACGATCTCATGCTAAGCAAGTGTTGTAGGTACACACATGATTAAAAAATGATGGGTAATGCTTGATGGATGATATAATAATTATTTTCATCCTCCAAAAACTTTGTAGCCACCACCTGAGTGAAGGTTATTGAAGAAGATAAATTCAATGTGTAAACTCACTATGCAATTGTTGTAGGTTATAGTTACATAATGAGTTGCATCAGCTCATTATGTAAACGTGTTAGGGAGCCTAGTCAACATTCAAATTAGCCTTAGTTTCGTCTTCATCTGTACTAAATGACTCACATCATTCTCAAAGTTGAAAATATGTTGGATAATCTTTATTTTCAATATATTGTTATGCATTTAATATGTTCAAAGAAAACTCCTATTTTTAGCAAGTAGTTTGAAGTTTGTTCCTCTTTTGATGTAACCAAATCCAAAATTGAAGGACAGTTTTGAAGTTCGACTTCTATATCTTAGGGATGTATTTTTTCTATATATTTGATCATTTTGAATGTAAAAAGGGTAGGCAAAAACATAAAGGATATTTTTCTTGAACATTTTGTAAATTTTATGAGGTTAAATGAAATACTAGTGCAAAAGTCTAATGCTATTCATACCATAGATTGTTGTCGTGATGATATGAAGTGTGTGTTTCTCTTTCATGTATGTACTTCCTATTTTATTTCTCTTTTCATCTACAACTCTTATATTCTTATATTAGAAAGATAATGGTCTTGAATTCATCTGATATTGATGTTTTTGATCCAAGAAATTTAAGTATTGTTATCTCTTCTTAACTCAATCGGAATTCATCTCAGTTGGTGCTCTGAATTTTGTTATTTGTTTTCTCTTTCTTCCATCATACAACAAAAATATTTTAAAACTAAAATATTATCACCTATCTAGCCTCTGCTTCCTTGATAGTTCTACCCACCAGTCACTGATAGTTCCATTTGCTTCAAAGTTGACTCTGTTGCCCAACATATTCATTTTCCTTCCTGCCAGCAAACTTCATAAATTTCTTCCTCTAATCAAATATCTATCCATTGATCCTAAAAAGAAAACCTATCTTTCAGAGACCAAGTGATAAGATAGATCCCTCTCTGAACTGAAAGGGCTAGTTTCAATTCTAAAGTTGTTTTGTGGTTACCTTTGTGATTTTCTTCTTCAACCAAGCAATTTACATAGTTCTAACACCTGGTTAGAGTAACTTGTAACCATTTTTTTAGGCATATTTAATTATCAAAAAGAACTAGCTTGCAACAAAATTATCATCATTTGTCAGTCAACTTAGAATAAAGAAGGGAATCTATATTCTATTGTGGACATATATATAAACTTGATTTTAATTTAATTATGTTGTGGGAAACATTCTTGTTTAAATGTAATGCAATTATTACAATATATAACCTACAATTTGAGATCAAATCATACTAGATAGAAAAGAATTTTGTGATACCTTTCAATTTCCTATACATTTTAACTAAGGGCCATATTTAGTTATCTCGGGCATATAATTCAACTCAATTAACATGGTTAGTTATTTTCTTGGATGTACATATTTTTTGTCTCTATAACAAGGTAAGAATATCCAATATCATGCAACAAAAACAATGAATTGATTGTAATATTGTTCTGGACAATGGTCTTCTAAAAATGGAATGCAATGAATTCCTAGTTTCTATAGAATTAGGAAAGCCTTGTTGGGAATGAAATGTAGAAAGTAATTTTTCCATGGTCATTTGGTGATGTTACTGATTTTTTTAATGACATGATCCTTTCTAGTAACCAAATGAAATATTTCAACACCATAATCAAACCTATTTACACTATTTGTTCTTAAGATTACCTAAACAAGATGTTGGGTCATGGAATGAAATTATTGTTGGTTATTCCAAGATTTTACATCCCTATAAGACTTCACATTATTCAATTTGAATGCAATAATTTCCCCCACATGAATCCTTGACATTCTTCAATGAAATGCACATCCTAGGCATAAAACCCAACTTAATCACCATGCTTAGTGTTATCCTTACATGCACAAATTTATTGTATTTGGAACAACGTAGGTAGATATATGGAATCAAATCATTGTTGGTTATCCCAAATTCTTTTTCCCCATTAATCCTTGACATTCTTCAATGAAATGTGTGTAGTATTAGGCATAAAATCCCAACTCAATAATTGTTTTCAATTCTCTGCATGCATGTTCATATTTATTGGTCCTAGAATAAGGTAAATAGATTAATTGTTATGTAATAAAATTTGATTTGAATGTAATGTTTTTGTGGGTTGTGGTATTGTTGAAATGGAATGAAATTATTGCGATATAAAACCCACAATTTGAGGAAAAATCCTGTTGTATAGAAATGAATTTTGTAATACCTTTTGATTTCCCCTACATTTTAACTATGAGTCATATTTGGTTGTCCTGGGAATAAAACCCAAATCAATTACCATGGTTAGTGTTTTGTCTACATGTGAAAATTTATTGGCTCTAGAATAAGGTAAGCAGATCCATTATTATGCAATAATTTTTTTTATTTGAATTTAATATTATAGTGGGAAGTGGTATTCTAGAAATGGAATGCAATGATTGTTGGTTGGGATATAATTAGTAAATCCTTGTTGGTATTTGAGTCTCGAATTTTTTTTGTCCATGGTGAATTGGTGAGGTTATTTAATTTGTCAATGAGATGAGCCTTGCTAGTAACCAAATGCAAGATTCCAATACCTTAATCAAAATTATTTACACTAATTGTTCAAAACATGGTGTAAACAATATGTTGGGTCATTGAATGAAATTGTATGAGAAAAACATTGTAGGGTGGTCGAAATCATGTGGTGCATGCATCCCTAGTGTTATTTCATGTACACAAGTCCAACAAAATTGATATCTTGTCGATATTTTCATTAGTATGGACTTTACCACAAGACCTACCTCATGACCTAAAGAAATTGAAGGATAATGGCCATTTTTCTCCCAGGTTTGAAAAAACCACATTGAGCATTGCCAATCCATACCATCATCTCCAACATGTGTATTTGGGTGTGGTGGAGGTGAGAGCATTGACCTTACAGTTTTGGGGCATGTATTTCCTACTTTGACCATCAAATGCATTTTGGAAATGCCTCTCATTGGGAAAAACCCTAGTTTTTAAAATCATAAAAGAAACCATTTTAGAGCGGCAAAAAATGTGCGAGTCCAACAAAACTAGCAACTCATTTATCCATTCACCAATTTCATTTTATCACAGACACTAGCTTGCAACTCATAGCCATTGATGGGTAATGGTCAGTTTTCTCTAGTGGGTGAAAAGCCACAACAAGCATTGAAACTACGTTTTGTTAAGTCTAATAGTGTGTTTGGGATTGGTGGAAGTGAGAACATTGTCTACATGCTTTCAAGGAATCCAGTTCTTACTTAAACCATCAAATGCATTTTAAGAATGAATCTCACTAGGAAAAACCCTATTTTTCAAAATTGTCCAAAAATGTTTTTTTAGGGTAGTGAAACTTATTTGATATGGGCATCTCTAGCACTATTCCCTATATATGAGTGTAGATAAATTTATTACTCGTTGATTTGATTTTTACATGAACTAGATTGGCACTAACCATGAGTAAATGATAGTCACCAAAATTGTAACTGATAATGTGAGAGATAAACTACTTTCCACTTTTAAAATAATGGAGATGACTCAAGAGATAGATTTAGCCACTAAATGTCCAATGTTAAGTTTGAAGATAGGAAAATTTGGACAAAAATGAGAGGGTTTATCGATAACAAATGTTCGATATGTGCTTACTTCAAAGGGCTTGGTTTCATGCTTCATATGTTTTGCATATTCCATTGCAATTGAAAATAAAATATTTAATTTCCCCAATTGCATTGATGTTATCCTACTTGGCCCAATGTAGATAAAAAAAGTAATATAGAGGGAAGGGGGAGAGATTCTTTCACATTACTCAATTTTTATCAAAAACAAAATTTCCTTAACTTGTTGTCCTTAGTGAAATCAATGGTTAATTTTTCCCTAAAGGTATAAGGTCCAATATTATTATGAAACTAAACCCAAGATAATTTGGAAATGGCAGGGAGTGAGGAAACATGAGGTTGGGGTGGAAGAAAGTGAGGAAAGATGAGGTGCAATCACAAAGCCATGGGAGACAAAAAAAATCAAGTGACCAGAGTATCTTGGCATGCTACAAGGATGTTAGTTTTGAATACATGACTAAGATGATAACCCTTAGGAATCCCTCCATGAATGGAGAGTTCCCACAAAAATGTTTTGTCCAAATTATTGATTCAAACAAAAATGCCAAATTAAGGACTTCTTGCCAATTTTTTCATGTCTTTGTCTATCTATATCACTCCTCCTTTGTCACTCCAGCCAGCTCGCTCCTCCTCTATTTCTCTAGCCAGCTCGCTCCTCCTCTGTCGCTCAGCCAACAAGGGCACTCTCACAATGCACTTTGCATGGGGCTATTCTTCGGCTCCATATCTCGCTCCAAATAGAAATGGTTGCATGTACTCTTATCAGTGAGTTAATTTTAGCAGTGGCCACGAGGAATTTGGAATTCAATCTAGAAATGGGGACAGGTTGGTTATGCGCGCGCTAGTGGGGTGAGGCCAGATTGGGATTTTTAATTTTAATGTTTGTATATATTTTATATATTGTAAATTTTATACATTATACATTATATAAATTATATATTATATAAATATATAAAAAAACATAATTAGAATTATTAAATCTATATCATAATATATAAATATATAAATTATATATTATTAAATTATATTTTATGTAAATTACATATATTAAATATTTAATAAACTATTGTTAATAACACATGTTTCATCGTAAGAGGTCAGAAGCTCAAATATATAGGGGGGTGGGATATGTATACCTTTGTATACATTAGCAGTCGAATTGTTGCATGGAGGGGGTCCCTTGTCCCACAAACAAGGGGGTCTCATACACCAATTTTGGCCTAATGGTTATGAATATGTGTATACTACTTGGAGGTCATAAGTTCAAATACAGAGGCTGGTATGGTATGTATACATTCATATACGGGGAAAACAATTAGATGGGGAAAACCTATGATTGAAAAAAAATGCACAAAAATAAGCATTCRATTCTATCCTAGTTGGACTTAGATCTCAATGCCTTGATTTMTAAATCGCTTCAACTAGTAGATTTATTGTCTCCTCCTCCCTTCCTTACTTATCAATCCTTTGTTCACCCTCCCTTAATTGAAGATATTTTGATTCCTAAGGAAACCCAAAATCTTGAATCGACCACTATACCCCCTATGGACTTGCATGCAGAAAATGATTCACTCCCAAATAACATTTTCTCTCAACCCTATGTAGTGTTGAATTGGAAAAAGGAACACCAACAATAAGAGGAGGATGAAGTAGAAGAAGAAATAATCCCAAAGAAGACTAGGAGGAAAACAAACAAGACCCTTTAATTCCATATTTATGCTCTTTATATACTTAATCATGTGTTGTGGATCCATAATTAGGCCACAAATGTCCTTAATTAGGATATATGAATCCATGTTAGGCCCTAAATATAAAATCAATCCTTGTAACTCCCAAAATAGGCCATTTAGATCCACAATTAGTCCCTAAATATATGGATCAAGGGAACACTCCATGGTTTATATCCTTAAACTAGTGCTTGGGCCATAAGGTCCATCATTTTTACACCTACTCCTTCAAATTTGGATTCTATTCCACCCTCGGGAAAAATGTTCAATCTACAAATCATGTATTATAGTTTAGGGCCTTGTATATGTATTCTTAGCCCCAAAAATATTGATAATAAGATAAATCACTATTTTTTGGCCCAACCCATGTCTTGGACCACAAGAACCATCCATGTTGCATCCTAACCTTGAAAATGCAATCATTTTCTTTTTGTAGGGAAAATATTGCACCTCTAGGGCCTATATTATGGAATACAGATTCATATATGTCTCATGAGCCCCAAAGTCATCAATTGGGGAATAAATCCTAGGTTTTAAACCCTAAACCATGGCTTGAACTATAAGAACCATTTCTATTGTGCATAATCCTTGAAATTTGATTTCTAATCTTCCTATAGGGCATACATTTCACTCACAAAACATGTAACATTGTTCAAATCCATATGCATAACCTCTAAGACCCATGAATCATGTATTAGGGACTAACTCCTTAGTTATTCATCTCCAATTCATGGCTTAGACCCCAAATATCATTCTTGTTTTGATCAATATTTGAATTTGGGCCTCTGATATTCCTTGTAATTGAAATTCATGTGTGTCCTCATGACCAAGTAGCTTTAACAATGTTCCATGTACCGAGGGAATGCATGACAAAAATGACCTATTGGTTGGAGCCTTTGGCATGACTGGCCAATGTTCTATGATTATACAAGTGGCATATTTCAAAATGGGAAATTGAATCATATATATGACCATAATATGTATGGGAAAGTTATTCATTAGAAGTTTTTAGGGGAAAGATGGAAGACAATGGAGTAGCCAAGATGTCAAACAAAGAAACTCATTTTTTCATTTGTTGAAGGTCACTTATAGGGGATTTATAGGGATAGAATCAGGAAGCTCTTGAGAGCCTTCCAATAAAATGGTATGTTAAAATTAGGATCCATAAGTCGTTGCATGCGTAGTTCAGAACAATAAATGGCCTCCACTTAGAACCATGTCCTTGAGCATAGAATGGAAAAAATGACCTAGTAATTAGAGCCCTTGTAATGACAAGTCAACATTTGACTAAATAATTAGCATATTCCAAGAAAAACAACTACCATGCATGGCATCGGAATTTTGTTGTCAGTGTTGTTTCATAGACACAAATAAATGAAACAAGCACCATGTCAAATGAAGATATGGGTTTTCCCCTTTGAAGTTCAATTTTAGGATCCTTTTGCAGACAAAGTCCTTGAAAACTACAAAGTACATATTGATGAAACACTATGGCACAATTCAGACCCATAAGTTGTAATGTCTATATCTCATAGTGATTAAGTGACCTTTGCAAGGAAGCACATGATTCAAATAAGCATGGTGAAAATCACTTGCTAGCTAAAGTTGGTCAAGGGCATGGTGGGTTAGGACCCTGATGCAATCATTTGAAATAATCACTAATGTTGTGACAAACTAGATAAACAAACAAAGTAGTGGTAATTTAGTTTTGAGTGAACGATCAATAAATCCACCTAGAGGTAATACACATATAGAGTTCGAAAAGATAGAATTTCATGAGTTTGGTAGTGATATTAATGGAGATATGGTTGAATCATGGTTAGAGTTCTTGACCATGTGATTCTCAATGTGTGATTATGATGCAGGAGCATCTCAAGCGATCCAGCGCGGGAGCAAAAGACAGCTGGACAAGTGCCAACACAAATTTTGAAATCACCTTGAAGTTATTGCACAATCTTAAATGAGGTCATTAAGAAGAAGCATACTTGTATAATGTAAACGGACCTTGAGAAATTCGCTCTCGTCCTTAGTAGGTAGAAGGCATTTATAAGTAGTTAATGCAGGTAGATAGAATTTAATTCTAGATTAGACGGTTTTAGAGTAGAAGAGGGAAATGGGATATAGACACCCTCATTGTGTATTGTAACATTATGAAGCAGCATTAGTGTATGAAGAGCATAGAGGAGAAGCAGAGAGCTGTGTAAGAACACCCATGTACAGATATTTGGATTAATAGAAAGAGGTCGATTCAAATTCATGGTTCCGTGTTTGTTCTCTGTGTATTGATGTTAAAATGTTATCCTCATGAATGCTTTCTTCCTGTTATACATTTTCTTTATATGCTTTGTATATGATTTCATGTTTTGAGTTTGAAGTCTGGAAGGAAGTAGGAATGAGTTTCAATTGTTTCTCTATCTGAACAAGAATTCCTTCAAGGAGTGCAGTCGAATTGTCCACAAGGAGTGCGTTGACAAAGGGTTGAGATAGGGATAACTTTTGTTCTCATTCACACGAAAGATGCAGTTGGGCACAGGAGCCGTGCAAGGAGTGCACAGGCTGAGTGAAGTTTCAGGGGTGTGAACCTGAGGGAGGCATTGGGAGACTGCTGTTGCAAGTGTGTGCAGAGTCGAAAGGATTCAACACTTAAAAGTGTTTGAAGGTTGTCGCAAGGAGTGCGCACAAGATTCTTCTTTAACACTAGATGCTAGGAGAAAGCTCAGGAGGTATAGGAGCTTTGAGTAATCTCCAAAGAGAAGAACAAGAATATTTTTCCATGGAGTGTTTAGCAGGCGTTGTAATATTGCGCCGTAGGTGGACAAGTTGGTGGGGAAACCCTTATTCATTCACATAAATCACCAAGGAAGAGACGGACGGTCGGAATTCTCTGAGGAGAATTCGCGAAGTCCCGTGAGCCGTCAGATCTCACGGAAGAGCAGGGGAGATACCGTGAGTAATCCCAAAAGGTTCTAAGCTCAGGAGAGGCGAGACCATAGATTCGAGCCATAAGGGCCGTTGGATTTACCCAGGGATTCTATATCGGGGTTTCATGGGTGGAAGTCCTATAAACATTGCAACGGGAATCGCGATATCACGAAATGTGATATCCCGAAAGCCAAGAGGATTTGTGTGGGGCCACAGCGGAGTTAGCGAGTGGACAGGTGGCACACCATTTTGGAGCTTCGTGGAGTGAAGTCCCGAACTCATTACATTAGGATTTGCGATATTGCGAACTCTGAAATTTCGATGAAGTGAAGCAGCATTGAAAAGTTAAACTCGCATGTGTATCGAAGTTTCGACAAATCAGGATTCGGGAGTCAGAGAGACAAGTTCCTCGACATCGCGATTGCAGAAATCGTGATAAGGAAAATCCTGAAAGGAAAAGGTCAGTGTTGACTGTTGTTGGGTTTCGAGGATTCAAGAGACCAACGCCTAACCTCTGGATTCGCGAAGTCACGAAGTCCGATCTCCCAAGTGCAAAGAGGGGATCCCGTGAGAGTTGTTGTGGGTGCAGATTTCCCGATAGGGAAATAGAAAATCGTTTAGAGTTCTTCGGGCCAGTAGTAAAGGAAAGATCTTGTGTTGACGTGGACCTTCCGACCTGCGGGTTGTGAGGTTGCGTGCGTTGGCGTCAGTTTTGTATCAGAGTGTAGAAAGGTTCTTTTCTTTCTGTAGTAGGGAAGAAGAAGAATTCACCATGTCGCCAAGGAGAAGGGACATGCAAACACCCGATCCACTAGAGGAGAGGAAAATAATGAGAAGAAGAGGCAAGCAGATGATAGATCCATCCATGGAGAGAGAGATGCGTGATCTACGAGTTAGACTTGAAGACATGGATACAGCGCAGAGACGCAAAGTCAGTGCAAGGGATCTTAGTGATTCTGAGAGTGAAGTTGAGGATGAACGTGAGGAAGGAAGCAGAATGCAGGATTTTATCAACCATTGCCCATACTTGAGAGGCCATGGGATGAAATTAGCATGGATTTTGTATTAGGGTTGCCAAGAACACAAAGGGGTTTTGACTCAATCTTTGTGGTGGTGGATAGATTTCCAAGATGGCATAGTTTATCCCATGTCAGAAGACCAGTGACGCAACTCACATTGCGAATCTGTTTTTCAAATAAGTCATTCGACTTCATGGCTTACCAAGAAGCATAGTTTCAGATCAAGATACAAAATTCATAGGGAATTTTTGGAGGACGTTATGGAAGAAACTGGGAACTAACTTATCATTTAGTTCAACTTATCATCCTCAGATGGATGGATAGACAGAAGTAGTGAACAGAAGTCTGGGAGACTAGCTGAGAAGCTTGGTGACAGAACACCACAGCCAGTGGGACAACATATTACCATAGGCAGAATTTGCTTATAACGACTCGGTTAATAGCAGCACAGGGCAGATTCCATCTCAGGTTGTTTATGGCATGCAGCCGAGAGGAATTTCTGTGCTGAGGGATTCAGAACAAATTTCAACTAGGAGTGCTAGTGCAGAATATTTCGTAGAGGAGATGAAGGAACTTCACAGCCAGGTGAAGCAGTGATTGCAGAATTCGAGCCAGGAATACAAGCATAGAGAAGATCAACACAGAAGACAACTTCAATTTGAGGTTGGTGATTTGGTTCTGGCACATTTGAGGAAGGAAAGGTTCTCGAGAGGAACATATAATAATCTGAAGATGAAGAAAATCAGGCCATGTAAGGTCTTGAAGAAATTTGGGGTGAATTCTTATGAGATTGAATTACCTGATGGGACCAGAATTTCTCCGATATTCAATATCTCAGATTTGTACCCATATAAGGCTGAGGAAACATGGATTGGAAATGAACAACCCATAATCCAGTGGATGAAACAGATGCCAATTGCAGATAACCCGCTGATGGAATGCATACTAGACAAAAGAGTGAGAAAGAAGACCAGACGAAAAGAATACTTTGAATATTTGGTCAAATGGAAGGGCCATCCAGTTGAAGATGCCAGCTGGGAGACCGAAGCAGAGATCCAGAAGCATGGATAGACCATGCGTGAGCTCATGGATAGGATACCATAAAAAATTTCAAGCCAGGGAGTATGATGCAGGAGCATCTCAAGCGAGCCAGTGCGAGAGCAAAAGACAGTTGGACAAGCACCAACACAAATTTTGAAATCACCTTGAAGTTATTGCGCAATCTTAAATGAAGTCATTAAGAAGAAGCGCACTTGTATAATGTAAACATACCTTGAGCAATTCTCTCTCGTCCTTAGTAGGTAGAAGGAATTTATAAGTAGTTAATGTAGGTAGATAGAATTTAATTCTAG
>SNQJ01S0002867.1:35598-46660 GCA_010110895.2 Picea sitchensis
AGAAATTTGGGGTGAATTCTTATGAGATTGAATTACCTGATGGGACCGGAATTTCTCCGATATTCAATATCTCATATTTGTACCCATATAAGGCTGAGGAAACATGGATTGGAAATGAACAACCCATAATTCAGTGGATGAAACAGATGCCAATTGCAGATAACCCGCAGATGGAATGCATACTAGACAAAAGAGTGAGAAAGAAGACCAGACGAAAAGAATACTTTGAATATTCGGTCAAATGGAAGGGCCATCCAGTTGAAGATGCCAGCTAAGAGACTGAAGCAGAGATCCAAAAGCATGGATAGACCATGCGTGAGCTCATGGATAGGATACCATAAAAATTTTCAAGCCAGGGAGTATGATGCAGGAGCATCTCAAGCGAGCCAGCGCGAGAGCAAAAGACAGTTGGACAAGCACCAACAAAAATTTTGAAATCACCTTGAAGTTATTGCGCAATCTTAAATGAAGTCATTAAGAAGAAGCGCACTTGTATAATGTAAACATACCTTGAGCAATTCGCTCTCTTCCTTAGTAGGTAGAAGGAATTTATAAGTAGTTAATGTAGGTAGATAGAATTTAATTCTAGATTAGACGGTTTTAGAGCACAAGAGGGAAATGGGATATAGACACCCTCATTGTGTATTGTAGCATTATGAAGCAGCATTAGTGTATGAAGAGCATAGAGGAGAAGCAGAGAGTTGTGTAAGAACACCCATGTACAAATATTTGGATTAATAGAAAGAGGTCGATTCAAATTCATGGTTTCGTGTTTGTTCTTTGTGTATTGATGTTAAAATGTTATGCTCATGAATGTTTGCTTCCTGTTATACATTTGCTTTATATGCTGTGTATATGATTTCATGTTTTGAGTTTGAATTTTGGAAGGAAGTAGGAATGAGTTTCAATTGTTTCTCTATCTGAACAAGAATTCCTGCAAGGAGTGTAGTCGAATTATCCGCAAGGAGTGCGTTGACAAAGGGTTCAGATAGGGATAGCTTTTGTTCTCATTCACATGAAAGGTGTAGTTGGGCACAAGAGCCGTGCAAGGAGTGCGCAGGATGAGCGAAGTTTCAGGGGTGCAAACCTGAGGGAGGCATTGGGAGACTGCTGCTGCAGGTGTACGGAGAGTCGAAAGGATTCAACACTTAGGAGTGTTTGAACATTGCCACTAGGAGTGCACGCAAGATTCTTCTTTAAGACTAGACGTTGGGAGAAATTTCAGGAGGTATAGGACCTTCAAGTAATCACTAAAGATAAGCACAGGAAGCTTGTGCCATGGAGTGTTTAGCAGGCATCGTAAGTTTGCGTTGCAGGTGGACAAGTTGTTGGGGAAACCCTTAGTCATTCACAGAAATTGCCAAGGAAGAGACGGATGGTCGGAATTCTCTGAGGAGAATTCGTGAAGTCCCGTGAGCCATCAGATCTCACGGAAGAGTAGGGGAGATACCGCGAGTAATTCCAAAAGGTTCTAAGATTAGGAGAGGTAGGACCATATATCCGAGCCATAAGGGCCATTCGATTTACCCAGGGATTCTATATCGGGGTTTCATGGGTGGAAGTCCCATAAACATTGCAACGGGAATCGCGATATCCTGAAAGCCAAGAGGATTTGTTTGGGGCCACAGTGGAGTCGGCGAGTGGACAGGTGGGACACCATTTCAGAGTTTCGTGGAGTGAAGTCCTGAACTCATTACATTAGGATTCACGATATTGCAAACTCCAAAATACCGATGAAGTGAAGCAGCGTTGAAAATTCAAACTCGCGCGTGTATCGGAGTTTCGACAGATCGGGATTCGGGAGTCGGAGAGACAAGTTCCTCGACATCGCGATCGTTGAAATCGCGATAAGGAAAATACCAAAAGGAAAAGGTCAGTGTTTACTGTTGTCGGGTTTTGGGGATTCAAGAGACCAATGCCCGACCTATGGATTCATGAAGTCATGAAGTCCGATCTCCCAAGTGAAAAGAGGGGATCCCGTGAGAGTTACTATGGGTGCAGATTTCCCGATAGGGAAATAGAAGAGAGTTTAGAGTTCTTCGGGCCAGTAGTAAAGGAAAGATCCTTTGTTGATGTGGACCTTCCGACCTGCGGGTTGTGAGGTTGCATGCGTCGGTGTCAGATTATAATACTAATCAAAAAGCATGAATGGTGATCTTCCAGCTTAAGGGAATAAAATTATTATGGTAAACGACCTCCTCGCAATATGATGATGATGATGGTGACAAATACGATTATGGATAATTTAATCTCCTTCACATTTAGGTCCCATTTTATTCTTTTGATTGCCAAATTCTTTGTGTGAGTCATATTTGAGTCTTGAAACCCTCCCATACCATCAAATCATGCATCTACTATAACCATGCCAAAGTTCAGTGCATACAAGCACAAAATGAAAAAATTTCAAGGTTGACCCCATTCAGAATTCACTCTGTGCAGGGTCCAATTAAAGAATAATTTCCACAAGTTACAACCTTGTAAAGGCAGGAGGGAATTGTATAGGATCATGGATGTTCCTCCTAATTAGGTTTTACATCAACTATATTTACAAATACTTGAATCCTTATAACAACTTTGTGCCTTGGGTACTCCACATATGATATAATACTATTATACTCATGCACTTGAGTAACCATACACTTGAGTGAAATTGAATAAAAATATAAAATATATTTAAGGGAACACGACATAAGAGTTTAGCTACCATGGATATCATACAAAAAAAGTCTACTAATAAAAAAACAAAAATAAATCAAACCAAGATATCCCTAAAGACAATCTAAAGAAGAGATAAAAAAGAGTTGAAGCTCCTCCCTAAAGGAGTCACCATTCCATCAATGGAAATTTTCATATGGTGAGTACTAAATTTTCCCAATTTCCATATCAAGAGGATACTAATGATAAAAAATATAAATCGATAGATAATGTAAATTAGGTTTTTTGAGAAAGGGAAATAAAGGAACTTCTAAAGTGCTCATGTTGAAGAGTATTCCAAGCATGATTGAGTTGGAGGAATAAGACGAGGAGAAAGATAAATCCAAGTTAACATGCACATAAGAAAACAAAAAAAAATTCATTACACTATAGCAGAAAAAATGTAGATCCAACTCACTTAAATAAGATAAAAACCCTTCTAACCTATTTAATATTGATTTGATTCAAAACAACTGCACGAAAAGAAACATTCCCTTACAAGAAGAAACAATTACATCAATAGATTCATTCTTTTTAATGATGAAACATCTTCAAATCAACTATTAAGGATGGAATTGTATAGGATTAGGTATCCTCCTAGGGTTTTACAGCAATGATAGGTACAATTACCAAAATCTTAACAAATTTTCACCTTGTGTGCTTTACCTATGATATACTATGATTTTTTCAAATAGAGTAGTAATGTTCAAGTTTTAACTTATAAAAGGGAATTCATTACACAAGCATGATCCTTATTTAGTCACAGTTGCACTAATTTCAAGGGAAAATAGGCATGAGTGTATTACATGAAGTTTTGTCTCAAGCCTTGCATTAGATTTGTCAAATAATCTAGTAGTTCTTCATCTCCTTCCATATTTTACATTCCTTAATCCATCTCCACTTCTTTTCACAATTGGTTGTTGTTTCTAGAAATTTAAGATGAAGATGATATAGAAATGATGAACATGTTCATTGAAATGACCTCTTCACAATACAATGATAACGATGATGAAAAATATGATGATCATGGATAACTTCATCTCCTTCAGAATTAGGTTCTAATTTTTTATTTGATTGTAAAATTATTTGTGTGAGTCGTATTTGAGTCTCAAAACCCTCCCATATTGTCAACGCATGCATCTACTATAACCATGTCAAATTTCAGGGCATACAAGAACAAATTAAAAAAAAAATAATGTTGGCCCCAATCACAGGTCACTTTACACGGGGTCCAATTAAAGAATAATTTCCACAAATTACAACCTTGTAATGGAAGAAGGAAATTGTATAGGATCAGGGGCATTCCTCTTAATTAGGGTTTACATCAACTATAGGTACCATTACCTAAATTCGTATAAAAAAATTATGCCTTGGGTACACCACCTATGATATAATACTATGATAATTAGGCACCCGAGATAATCATGCACCTAAGACAAATTGAAGAAAAATATAAAATAGATTTTAGAGAACAAGGAAGAATATTTTAGCTACCATGTATATCATACAAACAAGGGATACTAACAAAAAACCAAAAATAAATCAAACCAAGAGGATACCAGTGATAAACAATCTAAATCGATTTATTGGCAGGTACTAATTTTCCCAATTGTCATATCAAGAGGATACTAGTGATAAACAATCTAAATTGACAGATAATCTAAATTAGGTTTTTTTATAAAGGGAAATAAAGGAACTTCTAAAGTTCTCATGTTGAAGAGTATTCCAAGCACGATTGAGATGGAAGAATAATATGAGGAGGAAGATAAATCCAAGTTAACATGGACATAAGAAAAAAATAAAAATTTCATTACACTATAGCAGTGAAACCGTAGATCCAGCTCACTTAAATAAGATAAAAACCCTTCTAAACTATTTATTGATTTGATCCAAAACAACTGCAAGAAAAGAAACAGTCCATTACAAGAAGACAAAATTACATCAATAGATTCATTCTTTTTAATGATGAAACATCTTCAAATAAACTATGAAGGAGGGCATTGTATAGGATTAGGGTTCCTCCTAGGGTTTTACATTGATGATAGGTAAAATTACCAAAATCCTAACAATTTTACGCGTTGGGTGCTCCACCTATGATATACTATGATTTTTTCAACAAGAGAGTGGTAATGTGATGGAATATCCAACAATACTGAGAGGGGGGGTGAATTAGTATTGCCTACTTTTTATTATTAATTCCTTTAATATTAAGCACAAACATTAATTAATCAATTAAGAAATATATGATGAACAAAAAACCCTTATGAACACAATATTTTATTGTGGAACCGAATAGGGAAAACCACCAACACTTTTCTATTAATTGCAAAATTTTGTTTATACAAGTTACATAGAAGGAATATGTTCTTTCTTTTTGATCAAAACCAACTGATCGAAGTGCATCCACACCCTTGTTAACCAACACCAATAGGTATAAGGCTTTGACCCCCTGTTTAGTCAGCTACAATTGAAAAGGAAGAACCTACTCCCCTGTAGGCTCCAACCTTCCCTTGCACCACCCAACCACCCTTAATTTCACAATGTAATTCAATCTCTTCTTCTCTTCATTGACTTTGATTCATGCAGCCGTTAACACAAGTCCTATCATATTTGACCTTTTGACTTCGACTTGTTTTCCCTTGCTCCACCCTTCCTCCCTTTATGTAGTTTATAACACTTATAAATCTTTTACTATACTCTATTCAAGGTGTTCATAAACACACAACGATACTATCAATTCTTCAAGTTTTCTTACAATTGTTAACCACTGCACTTTCTACTTGTCTCCTGCAACCTCTCTGCAATCAAACTTCATCTCATACTCTATGTCTTATGTCATTTAATATTCAATGAATATGATGCAATCCGATAAAGGTATTTATATCAAATACTGTATTTCATAACTATTTCTCTCTCTTCTTCTGTTCTTCAATAAGACATTGACATGAACCTTGGATTTAACAATTCTTCTTCTTGAACTATACTTTTGTTTTTGTCTTCTTATCTAAACTGCAAAGACCCTTTCTTCTCACCATTCTTTCGCGTTTATATAATCTTAAAACTGGTGTGAGATATAACACAGTGTAAACCAGGAAAATCTCTCTATGGCTAGGGTAAACCACAATAGATGGATATAGCTGCAGAAATCAACTCTATCCCAAAAACATGCTATATAAACCAATGTGCAAGCAAGATAAAAAAGGGACCTACCTCGTCGATATGTTTGATTATGTCCATTGTTGAGCACTTTGACCCAAAGATTTATATCTACAACAAGTTCTCAACAAACAAGCAGAGAAAGCATATAGTGATAATATAAAAGGTCATCACATTAGATATCATAATCCATTAATATACAAAACAAACATGTCCATGGATAATAACTCATATATTTTCAAGATATCAATTGGACGTGAAGAGATTATTTCTATTAATAAATGATCAACAAAAGTGAAAATATTACAGAATTTCGTTTTGGCTTTCGTTTTGGCGTGGTTCATAACTGAGAAACCAAGTTCCTTCCAGTTGGGCCTCCACCACTTCAATCCTCCACCAAAGGAAAGCTCATAGAAGGGAGACAATGAGGTTCTCCATCAACAAGGGAAGAGCTTGGGGCCTGAACACTGTGTTCAGACTTAAAGGACAAAGTGATGAAGACTCAATATGAAGTAATAATTTATCCAGAGTAACTTTTCTCTCAAAGTTGAATTCTTTCTCCTTTTCCATAGCTCGGAATTGGCCTCTTTATAGCCTTCAAAATGAAATTGAAGGGTCGAGTCTAAATGTTTCTAGTATATGGAAGGCCAAGGATCAGAGATATCCTATCATGACATCAAAACTTGAAATTTAATTTTGATTTTATAGAACAAATCCTGATGTACGCAGGCTATAGTGGATCAACCTATGTATACGCTTGTTGTATAAGGTGCAATATGCGTACAAGTGGAAAATTTTGTATTTTTGTCTCTGGATTCTAGAAATAGGGAAGGCAAGTCTACATAGGGAAATGGAATAAGGCCCTCTCTGGAATATTACATAGGGTGAGGAAAATCTTTCTCTAATAGATGCCTTGTAATGTGTGAGGTCAGAGGATTATCTGTAATGGCTGAAATACATTATAAATAACCCAGAAGTGGAGTGGTAGAGAACTAGCTGGATGGACTCAGTTGCTCATTACATTCTGCACTGACTTTGTATACATGGATTCCAAAAATAAACTGTAGATCCATGTGAAAATATACCAAACAAGTGTCTGTGGCCATGAATAGGAAAATACAAATGCGGTTATATGCCAATAGTTGTCATAGTCATGAACAAGGCCTAGTAGAACCAGTCTCAAAAACCAATTTGAAGATATATGTATACCATGGAGTAGAATATGATCTCGCATGATCACTGAATTCATATAGGTATTGGTCCAATGAAAAGGAAACAACATCTCAGGAAATCTACGACCACATAGTGATGTCTTCAAGTCTTATACACAATCTCCCAAAGGTGCAAGTGTACATCATGTGAAGAAAGGAGTTGAGGTTAAACACAATGAGACATCATTTGATTACCAATCATTGAGGGATACCATTAACAAATGCAAGAAAACCTAGCGATAATGAAAGTAGGTATCAAGGCACCAAGTACATTCTTACAAGTGTGAATAAAGGAGTCAGTGTCGAACACCTGAAGAATCCATCGATCAAGAGACATTGATGTATTCTCAGTTGTCGATGGTGAGAGAGCCTCCCACTGATGACTGCAATCCTTAAGGTACTCATAAGACTCTAGGTCCCATTTCCAGAATAATGGGTTGAATTTGATGGAAAGAGACCCGCTGAAAGGAGAACATTAAGGCATCTCTCATCAGTCAACATGAGGTACAAATAAGGAGCTTCATGATGTGGTGGAAATCAAATGAAGAACATGTTCATGAACCAATGACCCTGTGCATATTTTTCATGTGCCAAGTGAAAGAGGTACATGAAAAAGATCCTTTGAATAACATCCAATGATGAAAACTGCTGACAAAGGCGAGCAAACCACCAATAAGGCTAATGGAATCCAAGAAACTACACAAATACCAATGTGTGAATAGATGTATTTCTGTTGAAAATAAGGGAAACCACCCATTCAATGACCAATGATGAAATGTTGACTGATGGGTTCAAGGTTACCTACCAATGATGAAAGTAGGGTCAGGGTGCATGATAGGACTACAATATCATGTTATTCTGAGACAAACCAAGGGTATGGACGACATGAAAAGTCAGGAGTTCTGAGGAGTGTTCGACACAGGTTGATAGAATTCATTTGAACAAGATCATGGGACATATGGAGGACTCCAGCAACATAGAACCAATGATAAAACCATAATATGCAGGAGGCATCAATGAAATTCTCTATAGGGACTGGAAGGGTAACTAGTCGTTAGAGAAGACTCTGTAACGAGCTCAACTTGCTAAGGCCATGCTAATCCCAAAATTATGATGATGAATGGACTCAAATAACTTTGTGCTATGTTCAAAGGTGACACGACTGTTGCTGATACAAGATAATACTCCCTTCCCACCCGTTTTGTTTTTTGTTTTTTCATAGACAAATGAATGCTATGATACATAGGAGGAAACAAGTGTCACAAGTAAGAAAAACTAGTTCCTGTAGTGGAACATACCTATGCTCAATGCAGGGAAGTGCATGCGGGAGATGGACACTCAAGGGAATGTTCCCTCCTAGGTATAGGGTGTCAAATTGTGAAGGATATAAACAAGGATCTGCTTGGTTGAGGATGCAAAACCATTGAGGAAAACAATTTATAATGCAAAGTGAGAACCGACTATAGGCTCAATACTGAAAGCAAGGAAATGAGATTCAATCAAAACTTAATGCCAAAAAATGTCCTTTTTATATATTTTAGTTTACTTGGTGTGAAAAAGGGATAAACTTGTGCCAAATATACGTCTTTTCACAACCAATTTTACGAGTGTGAAAGAGAAAAGTTCACTCGGAAATATTTTCTCTTTTTGATAACGAGTCAGAAAAGAGCTTAAATAAGACTCACGACCTTTCAAGTCCAATTTAAAAAGTGTGAAAGGGACAAATCACTCTGAAATATTTTCACTTTTTAGACGAGTTGGAAAAGATCTTAAATTAGACTCATTTGGGAGATTCTAGGCGGGAATTCCAGGGGTAAGCCAAGGCTCTTGTGCTAGAATTCTGCAAAATGTTAGTATCTTACGAATAGCCGACATAATCTTGGGAAAACCCAAATCTCTCCAAGTTGAGGAGGATAAAGTACTAATGGAGTATATAGTCTTCGTGATGGACTAGATAATGTCTCTCACTGGGAAAGATATGGGCAGGGGCATTAAATACCCCATGAGTACATCCCAATCGAAGGGAACTTAATTGGGAATTGGAGGGAGAGAACTTGGGGAGAGAATGAACCTCTCCTATTCAGAGGGTGTAGGATCAGGAATGCTGATGACATGGTTGAAATATTCATTACCCTTGACAAGGAGAAGAGGATTGAGCAGATGTTTCACTGGTATGACCACTTCTTCAATACTAGGTTGAAGAGGATGCATGATAACAAGGGTAGGGGAAACATAACCCTTGACAACGTGGTTGAGGTCAAGAGATAATTGGAGTGGAGTTACCACTGCATCAATCAAAGGAGAAACAAGTTGTGGGGAAACCACAGATGCCTCAAAATTTGAAGGGCCCTTGGGTGAGCCCCAGGGTTTTGGTATCTCACCAGTTTCTGGACAAAGATGAGTAAGGTGATCTCCTTCGCAAGTCCTGCAAAGGAATTTAGTATTACCTATGAGGGATAGAGGCTTCACAATTCTCCCTATGTCATTCACAACAGTTGGTGACATGCTTTCAATGAGACAGGCAGAGGAAAGATAATCATCTCCTACATGATGTACATAGGTTGGATATGTGACATTGATAAGACTCGTGGTGACTAAAGTGGTGCCCCTAGCATGACTAGTAGTGGCTCGGTGTGGGTGATCAACATGACTCGTAGAGTTTGTTGAATCATCTCCAATGTTACTAGAAGAGGTCAGTGATGGAGCTCCAGTATGACTGGAAGTGAATGGACTAGCTGTGAGTGATGGCATATGATTCCAAGGTCTAGGGAAAGATTGCATTTGAAACATTGCAGGCTAGGAAGGGTCCTGGTTTACCCCCTGTCCCTGTCTGAAAAGGTGGTATCCTCCACTGAACTGGTCCGAAGAGGTTTGTACAGGCATCATTACTGAAGTCTATGAAAAGGAAGAAGTATGATAAGAGTTACTCAGGTAAGGATATATGTTGCTCCCTTGTGAAGTGGTTCCATAAAGAGGGTAGCGTGAGCCGTAAAACTGATTCTCCCCGTATGAAATACCCAGGGATATATGAGTACCTATCATGGGAAAAGTGTTTGAAGGAACCAAAATGGTGGCTGAAGGATACATGGATGGGGTGTAATAAGTATAATATGCACCCATATGAGTATTGGCTCCTAAAAAATCATAACTAGGAATGGATCCGTAAGAGGGGGGGTTCCAACCTCTCGTCGTGAAAGATGGTGGAGGGAAATGACTCATAGCAAATGAATATGTAGGTATTAGGTCCATGGTTCCTTTAGATATAATGATAGTATTCATATAATTGGACCAGGGAGAGGATTGCATCAGTGAAGGCATATCAACAGAAAAATGGCTAGAGGCCTAAGGTGCTGATTGAGTATCATAGTTCTACATACCATTATGAAAAATAGAAGGACTTGTCCACATGAAATGAGTAGGAATCATGGGGTGGGTAGCGATAAATGAAAATTCATTAGAGACTCCTAAGGTTAACTAGTAATCAAAGGGAAAACCAAAAGTCAAACGTCCAATATGCATGCAAATGGGGTAAAGTGGTTGAGTGGCCTCCCTCCCTAAAGAAGGTATGTCTCTCCCAAGAGGGGCCTAAGACTCCCTACTAAATATAGGAGGTAACATAATCAATTATAAGGGCCCTCGTGGGCTTAACAACCAATCGGTCAGATCCCCCTAGAGAGGTAATCCTCCATAAAGGTTGTGTGTTGTCTGACCCTTATCTAACTCAGGGTACCTACAGAATAACCCCTGCAAGTAACCTATGAGACACCTAAGTCAAGTGACTAATAAACCACTATATAATCGATGCATAGGTGAGCATTCGTAAGTCAGTTCCACCGGATGGGCAGGATAGCAAATCCTGAAACCTTGAAAGCACCAACTCTCACAGAGGTAAGGGCACTAACACGATCCCTAGATACAAATAGATCCCCAGAAATATCTCTAACTCTAGGAAGGTATCGGGGGGATATCCCTTCAACCAACTTTTCTCGACCTCGTGATTA
>SNQJ01S0002867.1:47531-66826 GCA_010110895.2 Picea sitchensis
GGACTGTATTTTTTGTTTGGGGTATTTTTCTGGTCTGGAGTTTGGGTGGACTGTTGCAGGGGTGCACTGGTTGCTGGGAGTTTTGGGCTCGGGGGCTAGGAATCCTCACAGAATATTGGAGCTAGGGAGCCAGATAGGCTCTGTTCCTAGCTGCCAGGGTGGAAGGATTTGGTTTTGGGTAGAGTTTGGGTAGAGCAGCAGCGAAGACAGACGGAGATTGGAAAAATAACATCAGACAGAGGTATGTATTTTGATGATTACATTGTGTTAGGTGGTTATCATTAAGTTGTTGAATATGCTATGTTATGTGGTTGTTATGTAATTTATTTTCATGCTGTTAATGAATTTAATTTCTGCTGAATAAATTATGGATATATGTTGAAGATTAAATTGTTCATGATAATTTTCTCTATTATCTATTTTAACTTTTTCTTTATAAGGCTATGTTGGAAGAGACCTTACAGACTTCGCCCAAAAATTCAACCAAAATAGGGTTTCCTGTCATCCCATAAGCACTCAACAAGCACTACAAATACCCAAGAAGGCGTAGCAAGAATCAAATCCCACCTAGAAAACAACAGACCAGGAAAAAATCCAAGGGAAACTTATGTACACTACTGTTTAGGCAAACAAAGTGTATATATGTATCTTGTGGTGAGACAACTCACATGTATACATGACTATCAAGGAAAAAAATGTGTACATTCTTTAAAACAAGGCCAGGAAAGGGAGAAAGGATGATAACTCAGACCCATAATGCACAGGACCTTCCAAGCAATGAAACAACAAGAACCACAATAGAAATGAGAGAAATCTAAAGAGAAAATTACTTCAAACCCTAAGAAAGAAGATTCATCCCCAATATGGTCGCCAATTCTGTTACGAGGAAAATCTCTCTATGGCCAGGGTAAACCACAATAGATGGATATAAATGTAGAAATCAACTCTCTCCCAAAAATGTTATATAAACCAATGTGCAAGCAAGATAAGAAAGGGACCTACCTCTTCCATATGTTTGATGATGTCCACCGTTGAGCATTTCGACCCAAAGATTTACACCTGCAACAAGTTCTCAACAAACAAGCAGATAAAGCATATAGTGATAATATAAAAGGTCAACACATTAGATAGCATAATCCATTAATATAAAAAACAAACATGCCGATGCATAATAACTCATATATTTGCAAGATATCAATTAGATGGGAAGAGAGTATTTCAATTAATAAATTATCAGCAAAAGAGAAAATATTTCATACTTTTGTGTTGGCACGATTCGGAATTGAGAAACCAAGTTCTTTCCAGATGGGCCTCCGCCACTTCAACCCTCCACCAAAGGCAAGCTCATAGAAGGGATACAATGAGGTTCTCCATCAACAAGGGAAGATATTGTGGGCTGAACACTATGTATAGACTTAAATGACAAAGGGATGCAGACTCAATATGAAGTAATAATTTCTCCAGAGTAACTTTTCTCTCAAAGTTGAATTCTTTCTCCTTTTCCATATCTCGGAATTGGCCTATTTATAGCCTTCAAAATGAAACTAAAGGGTCAAGTCAGAATGTTTCCAGTATATGGAAGGCAAAGGATCAAAGATCTCTTCTCATGACATGGAAACCCAACATTTAATTTTGATTTTCTATCACAAATCCCGATGTATGCGGGCTGTAGTGGATCAGCCTGCGTATACGCTTGGTGTATAAGGTGCAAGATGTGTACACGTGGGAAAAATTGTATTTTTGTCTATGGATTCTATTAATAGGGAAGAAAAGTCTTCATAGGGAAATGGAATAAGGCCCTCTCTACAATATTTCATAGGGTGAGGCAAATATTGCTCTAATAGTCCTATCAGATTTGACCTTTTGACTTCGACCTGTTTTCCCTTGCTCCAACCTTCCTCCCTTTACGCAGGTTATAACACTTATAAATATTTTTCTATACTCTATTCAAGGTGTTCATAAACACACATAGATACTATCATATCTTCAAGTATTCTTAGAATTATTAACTGCTGCACTTTCTACCTGTCTCCTGCAACCTCTCTGCAGTCAAGCTTCATATCATACTCTTTTTCTTCTATCATTTAATCTTCAATGACTCTGTTGCAATCCAATAAAGGTATTTATATCAAATACTGGATTGCATAACTATTTCTCTGTGTTCTTCTATTCTTCAATAAGACATTGACAAGAACCTTAGAACTTACAGTTCTTCTTATTGAACTTTATTTTTGTTTTGATCTTCTTATCTGAACTGTAAAGACCCTCTCTTCTCACCATTATTTCTCATTTATATAATCTTCAAACTGGTGTGAGATATAACACATTGTGTCCCTTAGTTTGGAACATTGGACCTCTTCATTTAACTTAACCATAATCTTTGTTATTATTTGAACCTTACTGTGAAGGATTTTCACAAATTGATAATAGATATGGATCAATTTCATATTTTAAATCGATCCCAAATCTATGCAATTATTGCAGAAACCAAGTTCTCCAGAGGTGCTTCCTTCAAAACATTACATATGACCAACAAATCAAAACCACAAACTTATAAGTATAATCTTTTACCTTTATTTTTCTTATTCCATATGACCACAGGTGGTGACCAGGCACTAGGCCAAATGAGTGCTTGATCACTTATCAACATCAATGGTCATGTTTTAATATCCCGGTGAGATGGACGATTATTCTTTACTTTAGGACTTCGAGACTTCAACCTTTGTGACTTCCAACCTCTTTAAAAATATCCTGAAGAACATACGCATGTCCATAATCTTCAACAATTGAGAATTCTCGTGAAATGTTCTTCAAATTGGACGACTCATGTCCACTTGGGGACTTCATTCTTCGGGAGTTCGGGGGTTCATATAATTGTTTCTCTATTTTCCTCCGGAGTGATGACCTATTGAATAAGTCATAAAACGGTGGATACCGCTTGTTGTCGGTTAACACTTCCACTTACACTATCCTTCCATTGTACTTGATCAACATTCCAGAATGCTCTCGAAGTTCTCTTCAGATTGGACTACTCATGTCCACTTCGTGACTTCGGCCTTTAGGACTTCAGAACTTAGGTCATTTGTTGATGGTGAAACTCCTGAAGTAAAACTCCCAGAGTGACATAATTTGCTAACATCACTTGATGACATGGTGCTAACTGAGTAACTACCACATGTCACTCATAATCATACCTGAAATGCCGATTTCATCTTGACACTTGTCATTATCTAACTGTGCCACATGTCCTTGTTGATGTAGTCTGTTGACGTAGATCTCCTGATGTGACACATATTCTTCTACTTGATATAACAGTCAGGATAATTACCAAATTTTTCTTCTGATCAAATGTCTCATATCTACTTCAGGACTTTGGTCTTTGGGACTTCAGGTAATTCGATTTCTCCACTTCCCAGTTCTCCCAAAGTGAGATTCCCTGAGGTGCAACCTCCTCACAAATTTTAACCTGAAATGAATGTTGTTCCTTGATCATGATCTTATATTGATGGATCGATCTTTCTGCGATGTTTCTTTTCCTTGGTTTAAATCCAACGACTCTTCTTATTTTCTTATCCTATCCTTCAACTTAAAGTGATCCAACAACTATCGAGAATTCAGGTATTCAGAATCTCAACCCTTTTTCCTTACTTATCCTATCCTTCCACTCAACTTGATACATCGGTCGATAATGGTCTTGGAGTAGATCAGCGATCAGGGATGATTGCAGGGTCCCAACTAGCACGAAATTTAAAACTGTCGTCAAGCTCCGCAATGGAAAAATTGCTCGTTGATAGTGGAACTAATGCCAACCGTAGATCTATTTGGTGGGTGACAATCGACGGTCTAGACTAATTTCTGGATTGGAATTAACGCTTTGTTTAATTCTCCTTTTGTTCTCTGCAATCAATCCCTTCCCTTGATCTGTGCTTGCATATCCAATGGTAACGACTTAATATGATCATTTGATGGATCAACCATAGTTGTCGATCTTTGAGTCTATAAGATCTCGCGATCTAGAATAACTACGGTATTGGAAATAATGCGTTGTTTAATTATCATTTCTTTCTCTGCAATCAATCCTTGCCCTTGATCTTCATTTTCATATCCGATGGTCACAACTTGATCTGATCGTTGACCAATTCTCCAATAGTCCTTAATCCCACGATCACTCATATGACCGACGTGCAATGTATATATATAAAAAATATATTTCCAATGAACAACAAAGATCCTTTGTCATTAGATCAACAGTCAATGTCGCTTTGACCAAAAGGTAGGGGGCCTGATAGGTCTTCCCATGATCCAGGTTGGTGATCTTATCGAGGAGTCCAAGAACCTAGAGTCCCCACCATACCCTTGCACTATGCATTGATAAGATATGGAGAGTGTTGTGTACATAAACCTACATAAGATTTTTCACACTTCCAGTGTGGGATAAATCCGATTACATGAGACAATCAACACTGTCAATTTCTTGATCGTACGACTGTTGAGGCTTCTCACCTTTTCCTATGCATCGAATGACTTCTCAGTGTTTCCATCGATCCCGATGATATTTCTACAATGTGGTCTTCCTTATGAGCTTTGATATCTACATATTGTCTGACATTTTCTGCTAATTGTTATATTGCATATATTTATTTTTTATGAGCTTTTCATATTGTTATATTGTTTGACATCAATGAAAACACATTAATGATACTGCGTCCAACAATATCCCCCTTTGTCATTTATGGAAGCATTCCAACTTCATACACAACATCCCCATGTGATGATGCTTCTCTCCTCTGAAGTTACTCTCCCCCTTTGACATCAATGGAAAATGATTTCTCCTCCTATGATATGTCTATCTATATGATATTGATCATTATCTGAACTCTGGTAACTCCTCTTACAATCATGCTATGGGTGCCATAACTGAATAAATCCCCCTGTTAGTCTGCTCTCTCTGCCTCTGACTATTCTCCCCCTTTGTTTCTAAAAAGGGGTAGCTCTTCCTAACAAGGTCTCTCCTCTTGTTGTCTCTACAAGATGTCATGTACATAATTTTGTACATCATAATGTTGTTGTTGTGGATATTTCTGCCCTACTGGAACACTGTGCAATTGCAGATCATATTTTCAAACAACCCATGGATCTATCCATTGATTCTCATCGATCTTTATCCAGATGTATCCATCTCTATCCATGATACTTTTCTACTGTACACTACTCTAAGTTCGTCTGAGAAATTTTATACTATTCTTGTCATATGACTGCAATTATTTTTGCAACAATTGACTTCACTCATGTTCACTTGTTCAGTATTTTCTATCCACGTCTATGAATGTTCTAGTTTGTTGAACTTTGTTCTCTGATATTCTATTACTGCAACTTCATTTTTCTTCCATGTTTCATTTACTCTTCTTGTTGTATTGTATGAATAATTTCTTATTGATTGTCTTCTTGAGTTCCAACAATTATGGGCTTTGTGGCCATATCCACCACAACTGTAGCATCTCATAGTGTAACAATGCATAGTAATATGTCCAACACGATTGCAGTTTCAACATCTTATACTATTTTTGAACCTATGAACTTGTTTTCTTCCATGGTGCCTACAATCCAAGGCTTTATGACCATTTTCATCATAAGAAAAAAAATAACCATTAAAAACACTCTCATACCTCCTTTGATTCATCCTTGAAGGTGTCTCTGTTCTAAAATTACTTTTAGGTGTATGAGTAGCTTCTGGATGTCTTCCTTGATATGATATTCTAAATATTGTAGTGTTGATTTCATTCTTTGAAGATGAATAACCTATGTCATACCTTCTTTCCCCTTTTACAAATGAAGGACTTGCATTGGGTTTCTTAGCATTACTAATTTCTTCTTTGTTGGAGCGAAGACCAGATTTGTCATTTGGTGATATCTGACTATCCAAGATCTCATCCAAGGTCATGGAGCGTTTCAAGAAATTGACTTGGGTGTTTTAATTCTCAACCTTCTTTCTAATATTCACAACTTTTGTTTCCATCTTATGACATGATTCTACCCTTTTGCTCAACTGGTTCCTCACTACCTCCTCTCTTATTTTGGCTTCTTCAACTTGGGTTTTTAGATTTACATTGCTTTCTCTTAGTTCTTTTAGATCTGCAAGGTTTTTTCAAAGTTCATCATCTTCCTTCTTTTATTCTTTTCCTTGATTGATTTCATTCTCCAATTTCTCGATCTCCTTTTCTTTTTCTTCTAGTTGAATATTTTGCTCAGATATGATTTTTTCATTGTCTTTATTTCCAAGATATGCTTTTGACTCTTTTCAAGATAACCCTCAATTTCATTATACATGCATACCTGGCATCAAGCACTCTTACTTGCTATTTTTTCCAAGCCATCACTCAACAACTCTTCTTAAAAACATTATTTTTGAAGATGTACGCACCTTGCACCACTACTGCCCATGTACACACAGCTGCTGCACCATTAAAACTCGCGTATGTATGCTAGTTGCACCATTACAGCCCGCGTATACCCATAAATGTTGCAAAAAATTAAAAATTTGAAAGGAATTCGTTGAGATTACAGGCTATTGGGTAGTTTCCCAACTGTGCCACTGGTTATATCCTGTCATCCAACCAAATAACCATTCTTTGTAATATAAAAGGAGGAGTTGGGGTCTCACTCTAAAGATAAGAATAAGAAAAGTGAAACGCTACCTGTTTCACATCCCCTCATTGCCCGAAGAATTTGCAACCACCTTGTGAGATTTGTACTAGAATTTCCCATTCTTGCCTTTTTCCTCCATCATAGGCCTATTCCATTCCCTAGAGAGAGGTTTAGAGGAGAAATATATGTGGAAGCACGGTTGGAGCTTGGTGAAGAGGAGCCCAAGACATCCCCCAAAGAAGAACACTTGAATCTGGAGTAACCGACTATTTCTAACCTTGGAGAGAAAGCTCTTGGGCATTATAACCCTCCAATCAATGACTTGTCGATGCCGCTTTTGATACAGCTTTCCCCTCCAAGGGTAACACATCATGAACATTAGATAGTCCTACAAGAAGCAATGAAATCAAATGTTGCTAATTCGTCAGGGAGTCCTCACACTCCCTCAATAGCTTCCACCACTGGGGAAATTCTTCTTCCTAACCCACCTTCATCAGTCTGGACTACCATGGTATTGATCACCTCTACTTGGAGAAGTGGTCTGATTCTGTATATGGTGACGATCACTGATCCATTCACCTAGAGTGCGAGGGCCCTTCATTTTCATATGGGATTCCCCACTTTGATACAAACTTTGTCCTCACCTACTCCACCTTACAGACCATGGGTCTGCAGATAGGGAGCTCAAACGATCCTTTGAAAGGGTCCATGGGGGGAACCTCACCCCCCTATAATTATTTCCCTTACGATGGAGGTCATATGCATCCTTTGTCCCCCTTACTCGGTGGTGCTCCACAAAAATCTGTTGGGATTAACATGAACTACAGCTTGTTCGGAGCAGGTGTTCTAGGACGTTCTTCCTACACCATGTTGGTGGGTTCAATGTCATTCTCTTTGTTCGATGTGTTTAGAAATAAAACATTCTCATTAGCTACCTTCGCAGCTGGGGGAAACCCTGGCTTTGGACAACCAAATCCTGTGCAGGGTACTATTCCTACATAAGGGGAAACCACATGAGTCTTCTCCTCCCAAGGACTCTCGAATCTATGGCAAGGATCAGTTCCCTCGTCAGGAATTTCTACTGGGGGAAACCCCTTCCATGGCCAATGGAACCTTGAGAAAGGATCAGTACCTATTCCCGTCAAATTGGTAGGGGGAAACCCTTTCCATAATCTTTGGAACACAACGTAGGGAGAAATCCCCATCTAGCCCTCAACGTCTAATTACAGGAGTCATCTAATGATGTCCCGACAAATGTAGTATCCATTCGCTAGCCAAGGTCATGGTATTTACCAGAAACCTGGTCAGTAGCCTAATTTTTCCTGGAAACCTGGTGCCAATCAAAATCAAGGCTCATTTTTCCCTGTACATAGTCAACAACCCAAACTACCATTTTTGGCAACACTACATTTTCCAAATTTCTCAAGATTATTAAATGATCCAATCTGTCGCGATCCCCATTGGCCTCCAATGCTGACCACGTTTCCCTCGAACATTCTGAAGTTCGAAGATAATCCTAACAAAGATCCATGCGATCATGTGACCACTTTTCACCTATGGTGCTCGTCAAAATCGTTGTGAGACGGCTCTGTACAGTTGCGTCTGTTTCAACGCACTATTATCGGGAGTTCCACGAAATGGTACATCGAGCTCAACCACTCAAGATACTCTAATTTTTGTGAATTGGAAATGGTTTTCCTTAACCATTTTCAACTACCTGTGAGATACGATGTCGACACCGAATTGTTGGCCAAATTTGAGAAAACAAAGGCTGACCATATCTCAGAATCACATCCGAGAATGGTGGCATTGGAAGATTTTGATAAAAGTACCAGTCCCACCGACTTTAATACTGGAGTGGTTCCTTAAGTCTTTGGTACCTCAGTTATCGAAGGATGTTGCAACGTCAGGAGTGTTTTCCAAGGAAGAAGCAATAATGAGAGCTCAACAACTAGAACTGATATAATCTCAATCTGGTTTACTTTATGAAGTTTTTCTAGATGCACTGCGTTCCATTCTTTACAAGGCCAGATAAAATTTTGGACCACATGCCAATGGTATAGTTGGTTCAGCATAAGCAAAGCCCACTGATCAGTTTCCAAATCAATTACAAAAATATTTGATACAACAGACAATGRCTAACTAAACCACTGGTTTGGCTACTCCCTCTAATCAAACATCATATGTACACAGTGTGCAATTGATGAACCTGAAGGCCAAACAACAACCCGACGACAAGAAAAAATGAAGAAACAAGAAGGGTAAGGGTGATAATAAACCCACAAATAATTCTAGTGGGGTAAACACAGAGAAAAGAAAGTTGAAGTATCTGTGTAACCTTTGCTTGGAGGACCATCCGACTCACCTGTGCCCTCAACTTGCAGAGGCCCGAATGTTATTGGCACAGTAGCAGCCTGTTTTGTTAGAAACCCATTTTCTCATGGGAAAAATTTAACTCAATCCTCTTCGTGCGTGGATGGGGGTAGTCAGGGACCCCCACTGTCTTCTAGTAATCCTTCATGCATGAACGTTTATATGAATAAAGGTGATGCCTACATAGCGACTAGGAAACATGATTACAAAATGCCAAAATCTGATGAAAATGGTAAGGAAGTTGTAAACCCATATGTTCCTCTCTATATTGAGAAGACAATGGGAGAAAAAATGACACGCATCCTGAAAGGGGCGTTCAAGAAATATTCATATAATTCAAATGTAAGCGTCACCCAGAACTACTATGTGGTGGAGGATTTGTCACAGACCCCTTGCACAATATCTTCTTTGGAATTCCTCCAGAGCTGCCCTGCACAGAGAAAGGCTATGCTATCCACTTTGGGATCTACTGAGACTTGTAATCCGGGAACGATCATGGTTGATACAATCGAATTAAAACCTCGTCTCCCCTACCATGTGGCATTTCAGATAGTAGTGTCTTACACCACGGAAACCTTTACCTAGAATAGTTTTTGCACAGTGGTTGATGAGGGTGCCTTGACATGCGTGATGTCATTGGCATGTTGGAAGACCATTGTCCAACCCATTTTGTCTATGTCACCTACTCTACTTACTTCTTTCGACGATCATTCTTTCAAACCACATGGGATCATCCCTTCTTTCCCCATGTAGTTAGGGGGGAAGACCATGTGCATTGAAGTTGAAGTGGTCGATATACCTCTCGACTGCAACCTTCTATTAGGAAGGAGTTGGACCTATGCTATGCATGCAATGGTCACCACAATTTTCTAGGTCTTGTTCCTTCCACATGAGGGTCGAATCGTGTCCATTGATCAGTTTTCCTTCTCTTGTCCTAACTCTTCATCGGGGAAATCTATGGTCCCAGTGATTTATAACCCTTAGCCTGACATCATCAACGTAGGGATTTGTGCCCACCTTTTATGGGTACTTTCAATTAAACGTCTCCTTCTGGCGATGTCAAGTTCATATCGGCTATCCCCGACCAAACTAAGGCTGAAATTTTCCAAGTGTCATCGTTTTGCACGAAGTACTTTAACTATCCATGGAATCTTCCTTCCCCATCGGCCATGATGGAACAAACATGGCATCATGGCATGGTCGTGCCCTTGTCCATGACATAAGTTGCATACTCTATAGTCCAACAAGTTATATCCAGTTCTCAAGCCTATTTGGCCTCAAGATTCCCTTGCCACTACTGATTCTTTAGAATTGGTCTTGCCATTAGACAAGACGATTATTGAGGCAATGACTTGTATGAACAGACCCTGGGATGATCTCCGTCACAGTTCTTATTTTCTCTTGGAGTTAAGGATAATTGAGGTAGGTGAATTTGTGTTGACCATGATTGGAGATAGGTCTTGTCCTATCAATCCTATGGCTACGCACGTAGTTTACGCTGAAGGTAATATGGAAACTATCGCTAAAACGATACCTATTTACATCTCCAGAACCCCTGACATTGTGGAGAATGTCTTCGTCGAAGTGGACTGCTCCCCCGAGGAGATTTGAATCTACAAATATTTATTTAAATAATTCCATGACATTTTTTCCTGGTCTTACAAGGAAATGCTAGGCATAGATCCAAGAATCATTGAACATGAAATAACGACGTATCCTGATGCTAAGTCGGTCCGGAATAAGCTTTGTCTGGTAAATCCTAGGAAAGAAACAACTATTAAGGATTAAGTAGAGAAACCTCTCAAAGTCATTTTCATCTACCCTGTTCAATTGAGTCAATGGGTGTCAAATCCCATTTCGGTGAACAAAAAGTAGGGAAAGATTCGTGTATGTATGGAATTTCTTGATTTGAACAAGGCCTATCCAAAGGATAATTTCCCCACCCCATTTATTGACCAAATTGTTGACGAATGTGCAGGCTGCGAGGTATTTTATTTCATAGATGTTTTTTTGGGATACAATCAGATATAGATTAAGCCCGAAGACCAGCATAAAACCACTTTTATCTTTCCATGGGGTTCATTTTATTATCGAAAAATGCCTTTTGGTTTGAAGAATGTTGGAGCCACTTTTCAACGGGCCCTATCTTTTTCTTTCCATGATCTAAGACACATAGTCGAGGCCTATATTGATGATTTAGCATCCCAATGTCGTAAGAGAGCTGATGATTCCACGCACCTCCAAATTATCTTCGAGCGATGTCCCTACTGTTGGATTCGCTTGAATCCAAACAAATGCAGTTTTTGCGTGACGTCAAGACATTTTCTAGGTTTCATAGTTTCAACAATAGGGATCATGGTTGATCCTCTAAAGGTTGAGGAGATATTTCAATTGCCTCCCCCATTCACAGTCCCTTAGCTTCAGAGTTTACATGGAAAATCCAACTTTATTCAGCGTTTTATCCCAAACTATGCAGAGATCACTAAAGGGTTCATGCGTTTACTGAAAAAGGACATTCATTTTTATTGGATGAAGCTGATGAGCTCTCTTTCAAAGCGTTGAAATGCACCCTCACGTCTACCCCTCTGCTTCGACCACCCAATTATAGTAAATATTTCTTATTGTACTTGGCCATGGAAAAGTCGACCATCAGTATGGTCTTGGTTCAAGAGGATGGTCTACTTGAAGAGCATGAAATTTATTACCTGAGCCGAGGCCTAGTTGGACTAGAATGCAACTAATCCCACATTGAGAAGCTTGCATTGACAATAGTTCATGTTGTCCAATGGTTCCATCATTATATTCTTCTTTGTAAGACCACTGCCATTTCCATTGTGAATCCATTTCAATAAGTGTTGACAAGATGTTTAATTGGTGGAAAGATCAGTAGATGGATTGTTTTCCTCTAGGAATTTGACTTGGATTTTGTTTTCGTGAAATCTAAGAAGTCGTTGGTCTTTGCGAAACTTATATTAGAACTTTCGGTTGAGTCAGGTGATGTTACGCCCGAAGAATGACCGATTAAAGGAGATCTTTTTCTGATTTCATCTTTGGACCCCTGGTATGGATATATACTAGCCTATCTCCAGAATTTGATGTGCCTCGCCTTTGCTTCTCACAATGATCATCGATGTATACGCCATCAGGAAAATAAATATCTCATACTCGATGACACTTTGTATCGTCGAGGTGTAGATTGCATCCTCCGTTGGTGTCTCACTCATGAAGAAGTGGAACCTGGTCTTAACGACTGCCACACTTGAGCATGTGGTGGTAATTTTTCTGGTTCGGAAACAAACCAAAAGATTATATGAGCCGATTAATTTTGGCCAACGTTAATGAAAGATTGTGTTGAATCAGTCAAGAAGTGTCACCCGTGTCATATCTTCTCTCAGAAGATGAGGGCACACCCTACTCCCATGTTTCCTGTCATTAAAGTTGGTCCCTTCACCAAGTTGGGGATTGATTATACTACATGCCACCCAACTTCAGCTAGGGGGCACCGTTATATCATCGTAGCAGTAGACTACTTCAAAAAGTAGGTCAAGGCTATGCCAACATTCAATAATGATGGAGAGACAACAACTCTCTTTCTATTTAACCATATAATAACAAGGTTCGACATCCTGAAGGAGATTATCACTAACCATGGGAGTCACTTTCAGAATAAAATGATGTCTGAGTTAATGTTGGAACAAATTTGGAAATTTTCTAAACTTACTGTCTCTCACCAAAATTTATGTCAGTTGTGCCAGCTAGCCTTAGAACCTTGCCACTCTAGTAAAAATTCTAAACCTATCACCATTTTCATCGAGCTTTTCTATCGTCAAATCTCAAAGCCTTGCATCATAATTGGCCAAAATATCAAAGATTTAAAGTTTATGAAGGTATCTTATTTGGTCTTACTTCGCAATTCCTTGATTGTGAAGAGTGTCAAATTATAAAGTCAAACTATAAGTTTTGGATTTTTCTATATATTATTTTAAAATTATTTTATATAATTTTAAAATTAATATTTGGTAAGAAAAGAGAAAAATTGTTTAGCCAAACCCTTTGCACTATTCTCTTTTATAAAAATTGTTGGGACCACTACCCTTCACGTTCCAATCTCCAAAATATCCACCATAAGACACACACATGCCAAGTCACAAGACAACTCACACATGATTCCAATTAGATAATTCACGTGAGGACCAAAGCAATGCACCATCTTTTCGAGCATTAAATAACATGGAGGAGGAACTCATGAGGATACTCGAAAGGGGTGCACTACACGCCGAGAAAATCGCTAGAACAGGGTTAAACATAAGAACTGAGTTCCACTTCAAGGATTCTGATCGATGAAGAGATTTCAATAGCCACCTCTCCCTTTCCCCAAAGCCTGAAGGCCTGAAGTCAAGATTCCATTCATATTCATCAAACGTTGATGGGTTAAATGTTTTCATAGAAGTGGATTTGGATGTTGGAACGCTCTCATTTGTTGCTCATTTTTTTGATTGATTGGATCTTCACTTCAAACCAGTCTGAGTAGACTCCTTCATGGATAGAAGTAATGTTAGGGAAGGATCTTAAGGATCACAATGCAACAATTTTATTACAATGTTGGATAGGCTCGATGCTAAGGAATGGATTGTTGTTTGTAAAGCCCTAAACTGTGTGTGTCAATCATCGATTTTTTACAAAGAAGCCATGCGTCCAATACTGGGTAATATAACCACTTTGACAGTTAAGTCCTTGAAGAATCTGAGAGTCGATATTTGCAAAACTATAATTATGGCCTCATCTGAGCGTACTAATGTCATATGATTGATTTCATTGATCCAATGCTTTTATAATTTTTTCCAAAGGCCTCTCAAGACAAACACTTTGAGTGTTCATAGCTTGGGTGTGGAGGGGATTAAAGAATATGGCTTAGATGTATCAATCCAAATAAAAATTCCCTCTATCAAAGAAAAAAAGACAGAAGCCGAGCTTCTGAATATTTGCGCGTAGGTGGAAAATGAACATACGATACAACGAGACCATCCATGAACCAGATATGCCACTTGTCAAAGCTATTAATTTGAACGATTTAAATAGTGGCCAAACTTATTCCTCGAGGATTAAAAACTGACTAGATTGATATTTATTCAAGAAAATATGACATACGGTGAAGTTTAACATCGGTTTTAAGAAGGTGGCAGAGCACCTGGAAACTAAAAAATTCTAGGAAGGCAAATCGTTTCCATATTCCTCGAAACAAATCAAGATTATTTTAGATTATTGATAGAATTTTTGGCGAAAAGATTGTATAATGTAATGGGTTAATAGTTAATATCATATTGACGATTTAATTAACCATTTTTTGGGGAATGAGGGGTAGGGGGGAAACAACTTGAGATCCTTTTGAGTCTAGGTTTGTAATCCCATTTATTCCAGTAAATATAGAACAGAAGCTAAGAGATTCTATACCTCGTCACTGTGTAATTTTGTCTTTTCTTTTATCATATTCTCAAGATTTACATTCATACCTTCTTCCTCTTTTTCATATTCATCTTGTAATGGCTCTAATTTAGTAGTACCTCTGTTGTGGTCACTTATTGGGCAGCCTGTTAGGTCCAACATTTCCTCTATTTATGCTTTGATCAAAACAAGACCTGTAACTTAATTGTTTTTGCCTAGATTACAAGTTATGTATATGCACGATTTGTTTTGAAGCTATTTGTCATTCCTCTGTTGAAATAACAATTAGAATTATCATAATTAGATACCTAACTCTTTTTTTCAGTCTTCTTCATCTCCTATCTTCTATCCATCTTCCTTATTTTAATTAAATTAGGAAAACGAGGTCATGCCTCTTCATTTCTCATCTATAAATGAGTGAAAGGCCTATTTCATACCTAGTTTTAGAAGCCTCATATGACTGATCAATCAAAAAATTATTATTTAATTTAAAATTTGATAAGGCTTGGTTCTATTACAGCATAGAGTCAACTCTTGCGACAACATTTTATGGCATCGTTGCCGGGGACGGGGGAGCAAAGTTATGTTCCTTGAGATACGATAAAATTTAGATTTATTCCTTGATGGTGAACAAGGGACAAGAATTCAATTGGTTGTGATAATTCACTTGGAGACTCCTTGGTTTGAAGACTCTACATAATTCACTGGCGACTCCACTAGTCTCAAAATGTCAAATTCGTTCGTTACTCAGATTTCTGCAAGGTTTTCTCCTTTGTAATTTACAAATGTTTATGGTTTTCCAAACGTTGTTCCAGACATTAAAATTTGGGGATACATCCTTCCTAAGTTTGGAGGATATGTGGACGAAAATCCTGCTCAACACATGTTTTAATTTCACAAGCTCATGGGTGAATTAAATGTACATCATGAAGATGTCCTCATGAAACTGTTTATGTTTTCATTGGAAAGAGATGCTAGACTCTGGTATAAATATTTACCCCATTCAAGTATTCCTTCATTGAAAGATTTTCACACAGTTTTTCATCAATATTGTAAGAGGATCTATTCATTTGAACTCATTTTTTAAGATTGTTGCAATATAAAATTCATAAAGCAAAAAAACAAACAAATCCTCTTGAAGAGGAGGAATGAATAGCATAAATTTCTCAAGTTGATGAAGATGACCAGCATGAGGAAGAGTTCGTTGATAAAGAAGCATAATATGATAGCTCTTTTGATCATATTAAAGAAGAAGATCAAACCAAACTCCATGAAGATGAAGCGAAAAGGTCAGAAGGCTTTCAAACTGATCGCACCCAGATTTACTACAGTGATGAGGATGAAAACGATTCTTCAGATGAAGAGATAGATTCAAGATCATTCATATATGACTCTATTTTTAATTCCGTTGTTCAAGAGAAATACGTTCATAATGATTTTTTTAATATTAATGATGTTGAGAATAGTTTAATTGTACAACATGATGATGAAATCGTTGGTCTAGATCTTCATGAAGACCAACAACTTATGGAAGACCATATACAATCATTGTTTGCTGATATAGAACATAGTCATCTTGTTATGGAAAAATCCCTTCCCTATCAGTTTCATGATCAAGTAAAGGCCCTAAAATATGACGTATTGTATGTTGCCAAAACTCCATTTCATGAAGATTTTTAAGAGGATTGTAATCACCCAAATGTAAATGAGATTTCAGGTATGGTAACTTTTGTAAATCCTCATGAAAACCGGTCTGTTGATTTTCATCCATCTTTTCTAGATCGTCACGAAACAAAAAAATTTGAAAGTCAATGTTCTAGAACATGCTATGAGAAGCCTGTTTATGATGGTATCCAGAATATGAACAAGAGCATATTTATTCTTCGTCATGCAAGAAAACTTACAACAAACCTCCTTTGTTTGATAAATATGATGAAATTGTTTATGAAGACGATGAGCAACAATAAATTTCGGTTCAAGGGGAAAGAAACCGACAACATCATAAAATAAATCAGCCTATGTATGACAGTTATCAAGAATATTTTTGGACAATGGATGAAGGATATAAGCATGGATTACTGGAACAATTTATCTCTCCTCCATGTTTAGAAACTATTGAGCAACAAAATAGTAAGTTTCAATGCGACATTTTTGCAACAGAAGAAGAAAAAACAACAGTGGGAAAAGTGCGCAAAGACATTTCACACAGCCTGCCCAACAGGAGGAAGCATGGATTAATTGCAAAAGTGGTATATATCTTCCCTTCTACGATCCAGTAGCAGTTTATATGGAGTCAAAATGGGGCATTGAAATTTTCATTTTCAACTTCTTGAGGTTTGATTTTCAAAACTGTAAGTACCTGCTCCCAAGGTATGTTTAGAAATTCACAGTTGCTCTTATTGTTTTTGTTCTCAAGGATGGAAGCATAATTAAATTGGTTAGTCGGATATTCACTTTGCTGATTTGGAAATTTTCCTATACTTGAACAAAGAAGTGATACCGGTTAGAGTAGGTGATGTATATAAATAATATTGACTTCGAGCATTAGAGTACAATGGTTGTTTTTAGTATGTTTCCAGTTAAGAATTTTTCTTTTCAGTTTGGCATCCAGTATGGTTCCATTTTAAGACATTATGACTCCATAGCCCAATGAATGCATAAGTGGTTTTGTTTTGTAAAGACGCAAGTAAGATGATAGATTTTAGAGTTTGATTTCAGGTCACCCAATGGATGAAGGCACGTGGTCTACTTTTCTTGGCGCTTTGTAGGAAAGAACCATCCCTAGATGGAGCCTATATTGGAAAAAATATTGAAATTTTATAAACTTAGTGTCTCTCGTGAAAAGTTATGTCAGTTGTGCCAGCTAGCCTTAGAAACTTGTCATTGTAGTAAAACTTCTAAACCTATCACCATTTTCGCCGAGCTTTTCTACCATCCAAATCTTAAAGCCTTGCGTCACAATTGGCCAAAATCTTAAATATTTAAAGTTTCCGAAGGTCTCCTATTTGGTCTTACTTCAGGATTCCTTGATTGCGAAGAGTGTCAAATTATAAAGTCAAACTATAAGTTTTGGATTTTTGTATATATTATTTTAAAACTATTTTATATAATTTTGAAATTAATATTTGGTAAGATAAGAGAAAAATCATTTAGCCAAACCCTTTGCACCATTCTCTTTTATAAAAAAAAATGGGTCCACTACCCTTCACATCCCAATCTCCAAAATATCCACCGTAAGCCACACACATTCCAAGTCACAAGACAACTGACACAAGACTCCAAGGAGAGAATTCACGTGAGGACCAAAGAAATGCACCATCTATCCGAATGTTAAGTCACATGGTGGAGGAACTCATGAGGAGACCCTAAAGAGGTGCACTACACACCAAGAAAATCACTAGAACAGGGTTAAACGTAAGCGCCGAGTTCCACTTTGGGGATTCTAACCGACAAAGATATTTCAATAGCCACCTCTCCCTTCCCACGAAGCCCAAAGGCCCAAATTCAAGATTCCATTCATACGCATCAAATGATGATGGGTTAAATGTTTTCACAAAAGTGGATTTGGATGCTGGAATGCTCTCATTTGTTTCTCGTTTTTGTGATTGATTGGATCTTCACTTCAAACCATTCTATGTAGACTCCTTCATGGATAGAACTAATGTCAGGGAAGGATCTTAGGGATCCCAATGCAACAATTTTATTACAATGTTGGACAGGCTCGACACTAAGGACTGGATTTTGGTTTGTAAATCACTAAACTGTGTGCGTCAATCATCAATTTTTTACAAAGAAGGCATGTGTCCAATACTGGGTAATATAACCACTTTTACAGTTAAGTCCTTGAAGAACCCGAGAATCGCTCTTTGCAAAAATGTAATTATGGCCTCATCTAAGCGTACTTCTCAATATTCGCAAGCAGGTGGCAAATGAACAAATGATACAACGATACCATCCATGAACTAGATATGCCACTTGTCAAATCTATTAATTTGAATGATTGCAATAATGGTCAAACTTGTTCCTTGAGGATTAAAAAGTGACTAGATTGATATTTATTCAAGAAAATATAACATATGGTGAATTTTAGCATCAGTTTTAAGAAGGTGGAAGAGCACCTAGCAGTTACAGAATTCTAGGAAGGAAAATCGTTTCCATATTCCTCGAAACAAATCAAGATTTCGTTTAGATTATTGATAGAAGTTTTGGCAAAAATATTGTGTAATGTAACGGGTTAATAGTTAATATCATATTGACGATTTAAATAACCATTTTTGGAGGAATGAGGGGTAGCGGTGAAACAACCCGAGAGCCTTTTGGGGTTTGGTTTGTAATGCCATTTCTTTTAGTAAATATAGAACATAAGCTAAGAGATTCTATACCTCATCACTGTGTAATTTTGTCTTTTCTTGTATCGTATTCTCAAGATTTACATTCATCCCTTCTTCCTCTTTTTCATATTCAGCTTGTAATGGCTCTAATTTAGTAATACCTTTGTTGTGGTCACTTATTGGGCAGCCTATTAGGTCCATCTTTTCCTCTATTTATGCTTTGAGAAAAACAAGACCTGTAACTTAATTGTTTCTACCTAGATTACAATTTATGTATATGCATGATTGTTTTTTAAGTTATTTGTCATTCCTGTATTAAAATAAAGATTAGACTTATCATAATTATATACCTAACTCTTTGTTTTAGTCTTCTTCATCCACTATATTCTATCCATCCTCCTTATTTTAATTAAATTACTCAAACGAGGTCATGCATCATCATTTCCGATCTATAAATGAGTGAAAGGCATGTTTTAGACCTGGTTCTAGAAGCCTCATATGACT
>SNQJ01S0002867.1:76937-114942 GCA_010110895.2 Picea sitchensis
CTTATCCTATCCTTCCACTTAAAGTGATCCAACGATTATTGGGAATTCGGGTATTCAAAATATCAACCCTTTTTCCTTCATTATCCTATCCTTCCACTCAACTTGATCCATCGGTCGATAATGGTCTCAGAGTATATCAACGATCAGGGATGATTGCGGGGTCCCAACTATCATGATGTTTAAAACTATCGTCGAGCTTCACAATGGAAAAACAACTCGTTGATAGTGGAATTGATGGCAACTGTAGATCTATTTGGTTGTTGATGATCAATGGTATAGACTAATTGTGGGATTGGAATTAACACATTCTTTAATTCTTCCTTCACACTTCACAATCAATCCCTTCCCTTGATCCGTTCTTTCATATCTGATGGTCATGAATTAATCTGATCATTTAGCGGATCAACCATAGTTGTCGATCTTTGATTCTATAATATATGACGGTCTAGAATAATTGCGGGATTGGAAATAACACGTTGTTTAATTCTCCTTTCTCTCTCCGCAACCAATCCCTGCCCTTGATATGCATTTTCATATCCGATGGTCACAACTTGATCTAATCATTGACCAATCCTCCAATGGTCCTTAATCCCACGGTCACTTATATGACCGACGTTCAATGTATATATATATAAAATATATTTCCAATGAATGACCGAGATCCTTCGCCATTAGATAGACAATCAATGTCATTTTGAAGAAAAGGTAGGGGGCCTAACAAGTCATCCTGGGCTCCAGGCTGGGGATATTCTCGAGGAGTCCAAGCACATAGAGCCCCCACCATACCCTTTCACTACGCGTCGATAAGCTATGGAGTGTGATGTGTATATAAACCTACATAAGTTTTTTCACACTTCCAATGTGGGATAAATCCCGTTACATGAGACGATCAACACCATCAATTTCTTGATCATACCGCTCCTGATGATTCTCAACTTTTCCTATGCATCGATCAACTTCTTAGTCTTTCCATCGATCCTGACAAAATTTCTACAATGCGCTCTTCCTTTTGAGATTTGATCTCTAGATATTGTCTGACATTTTTTGCTAACTGTTATACTACATATATTTATTTGTCATCATATTTTCATACTGTTATACTGTTTGACATCAATGACAACACATTAATGATAATATGTCCAACATAATGTTCAATTTTGACCTTATAAAAGGGAATTACACAAGCATGATCCTTATTTAGGCATGGTTGCACTAATTTCAAGGGAAAATAGGCATGAGTGTATTTTATTAAGTTTTGTCTCTATCCTTCCACCGGATTTGTCAAATAATCTACTAGTTCTTCATATCCTTCCCTATTTTATAGTCCTTAATCCATCTCCACCACTTTGAACCACTGGTCATTGTTGCTAGAAATTTAAGATGAATATGCTATATGAAACATGAACATGCTCATTGAAACAACCACGTCGCAATATGGTGATAACGATGATGAAAAATACGATGATCATGGATAACTTCATCTCCTTCACAATTAGGTTATAATTTTGTTGTTTGATTGCAAAATTCTTTGTGTGAGCCGTATTTGACTCTTGAAATGCTACCATATCGTCAATTCATGCATCTACTATAACCATGTCAAATTTCAGTGAAAACAAGAAGAAACTAAAAAACATTAAACGTTGGCCACATTCACAGGTCACTTTGCATGGGGTCCAATAAAAGAATAATTTCCAGTAATTGGTAATTAATGCACAACCTTGAAAATTGTTAGATGAACCAAAGTTAAAATTGGAGATGATTATATCAACCTGAATGAGCTTTTGTTGGTTTCAATAATAATATATTCTCTACTAAACAACTCCAACCACATGAAGGTGGAAGNTCACATCACTCTAAATTCCCCAATACCCAATTTATCTACCATAAAATATTTGAAAGAAACATAGTAAGAATCAAACATAGAAATTGATTATAAGAAAGATGCAAATATTTAAGGTAAATGAAAGAGAACAAATCAACTAAACACATATAAATACATACCTCCTTCATTTCAGCATTTCAATATAATTAATCTTCTTCTAGTTGATCCAACTCAACATCTTTATCATTCACTTCAAAATTGATGTTGTAAGGATTGGACATATCAACATCATCATCAATGTAATCATTTAAATCATATCATCATCTATATCATCATTAGAAACATTGTCTCCTACATTTGGTTCCACTTCTTCAAGTTATTCATCTAAAACATCATCGATATCATCTTCATCCAACACATTGTCTAGAACATATCCTTCAACTTCTACAACGTCTTTGTATGACACATGAACTAAATGATCCTCTACATCATCTTCTTCTTCAATATCATCTTCTTTTTCTACAGTGTACTTTATCGACCTTCCTATTGTATCATATATAACAACATATGACCAACCCTCTCTACTTGGAACCTTTGAGTAAAATACTTGTTCGCATTGGCTTGGAAGAACGTAGGGCTCTAATCCTGGCTCAACAATCCTTTTATTCAACATGGTAAATATCTTATCATGTTGATTAAAAATTCTATCATGATCACATTCATTCATTCGTAGCCTATAACATTTGACATCAAACATAACTACTTTGAAGGATTTAAAGTCACACTCAGGTATATCGTCCAAGAACCCATAGTATCGATTTTCATAGACTTCTAGATGTTTGCCACTTCTAGAGGAAACATTAGTAACCTAAAACACTATAGTTATCCCACTATTAGAAGTTTTCATCTGTACATCCAACTTTTTGGTGCGAAATTTGTGGCCATTGCACCACATAGCCTTGTGGTGTTTCAATTGAAATATGCCAAACACGTAAAAAAATGCATTTGCAATTGATAAACATATTTATAATTAGAAATTATGCAAATTTATAAGAAAAAATACATTCCATATACACCAATATAATATTCAAAAATACTAAATAGTATGGGTGGATATGTTTTCCTATTTATCTTTTAAACCATATGCTAAATCAATTTCCCTCTGTGTAAGATTGATATCTCCTTTATGTTCATCTTCTTTAACCCATGTAGCCACACCAAAACATGATAACCTACCATTATTAAATTGTATACATCGTTCAATCCATTTCTTCATCCAATAAATATTTTTTTCAATGTATAAATGTATTGAATCCCACTCTTGACCAACTATATTGAAATAGAACAATATTTCACATATAATTAGTTACCATGGTATACCTTCATAATAATGGATTATGCAGGAAGACTGAAAATTAAATAAGTACAATATACATAAAAACAAAAATTCAAATGTATTATAAATTTCCACCATCTACTTACATGTCACTTTTCTCATTTTACCTTTTCCAAATAGGTGCTCCTCCTCAAATTTGTTGATGGATTTGATATCCCAAATGTGATCCACATTAATAATTGCAGATATTTTAGGAATATATCGAGTAATATAAACCATGGTTTGATATACCATATATTCCTCTACCATAGAACCCTCAAGACTTGCTCTTTTTCTAACCAAATCGTTCAATTATTTCAAGTGCCTCTCAACCATCCACATTGAACTTGTGTGTATAGGTCCACACTTTGCAATATCCTCAACTTGGTGTATGAGGTAGTTTTGTTGTGCATTGAATAATTTCAGAGGTATATACTTTTGCATATCACACATTATAAGATGAATTTTTAACCTCCAATACCTTGTATCTTCTTTATAGATTTATTTAGATGAAAACCATCTATAAATGATGCAAGAAAATCACATGTTTCAACAAAAACGTATATACTAATACATTACAAGTAAAACACATGCAGTGAAATATAAGTTGTACAACGAATTGAAAAAATTACAGTATGCATATAAATCATCACTTACCTCATGTATTTTCCGAGATCATAGATAACTTGTTTGACATTGTTGTCAAAGTTGTTTGGGAGAGATAGAGGTAGAACATATTGTAACATAAAAAAAAAAACATTATTTAGTCCTAACTTAGTAGATTAAAAAAAAATGAACAAGATGTTTCACAAATATAGAAATATATACACCAAAATAATTACCTTAATCAAGGTATGCCAATCATGAGTTTTTACCCCACCAAACTCACCTTTATTTGTAAGGATATTCTCTATGTTTGAAGAAAATTCAGTGGGAAATTTAATTTTTTCAATAACCTCTTTTACATCCTCACTTTGTTGCTCTCTCAATAACCATGGAAGGACGCTTATAATATTTTGTCCATTTGCATCACTATTTGAATTAATGAAACTTTGCATTGCATGATTGGCCTCCTTAATGTCATTAGAAATCTTGAAATTTTTTTCTTTGTCACTCCTACCATCTAAGATTATCCATAACATTTGTTTTACACACTTCTCCATGTGCATTGTATCAAACATATGAACAATTTATAGTTTCTCATAGTAGGGGAGCCTACTAAATTGTACGGGATAACTTTTCATTCCTAATTCAAGAACCCCATTATTAATTCCTTCATGATGACCTTCAAGGTGAAGCATATAAATTAAAGATATTACAACAATACTTGTCAATTAGTACAATGAAAAAAATGCAATAAAAAAATAAAATATTACAAACATTTCATGTATGATACATAGAAGATTTGATCCAATATACCTTGAGGATTTCTATTATATTGAAATTTCCATAGACGAGGTGTCTTTCTCCGTGTTTTTAATCCATTCTGTTATTTACCATTGAAAATATGTTTCTTGGTAATTCGATACCTATGGTTCTTAGAGATGAAGTGTCTATACTCAGCAAACACCTCCTTTCCTAAACTTCTTGAATGACATGATTTCATCGTAGGAACACAAACTAGACATGGAAATTTACCATTTGTTTCAAGACCTGCAAGAGATGGATTAAATTTTATATCAATTATTCAAAGTATGTTTAATGAAGGGATTATATAAAAAACATGCATGATATGAACTTCATAAAATTAAATGTTATTAAAGTGTAGTGTAACATTATAAAATACCACATAAATGTGTTATCTCTAGGGTATTGTGAATTGTCCATATGGGAATTGCATGGAATTTAAATTCCCTTTGTGCACCTATTGGTCTAGATATGCCATACATAGTGATGCCCTTCCATAATTCTAGTAACTCTTCAATAAGAGGCTCAATATATACATTCATATCTTTGACTTGGTAGTAACCTAATTGATTTAACATACAATACACAATTACTACATATATGAGTAAATAAAAAAATATCAAACATAATTATAAGATCACATAATTGAACATATATGAGTAAAAAATAAAATATAAGACAAAACTATGAAACAAACAAGACAAATGGGATGTTACACCATTAAAAAAAATTTGTTTAAACAATTACCTGGAACAATCATTTCCAAGATTATATGCTCCCTCTTTATTGACATCCATGGAGGAATATTATTCTTAATAACAAAAACAGGCCACACCGAGTAAGTAGATATGATCTCTCCAAATGGATTCACACTGTCAGTTGCCAATAATAGCCTAAGATTACGAGGTTCATATTTAAAATTTCACCATATTTCCTCTATATTCTTAAATTCAGATCCATCGGCAGGAATGAAAAGAACACCATATTAACTTATGTTCTTTGCATGGTAATCCATAAACTGTGCTATGCTTTTGCACCTGAAAAATCACTACAAACATGGAATTATGGTAATATAAAGAAGAACCTTGCGAGGAACCTTTTTTTTTACTTTATTGGTTCGATATATACTAATTTGACATTTTAGGCATTCTTCTTTTAACACATGTTCTCCATAATATATAATATGATCATCAGGACATGCATGAATAACTTGATAATCCATTCTAATATCTTTCATAATGGTGTGTAAATATTGATATGTGCATCATAAAACATTTGATGGTGGTAACAAAAGTTCACCTAAAAATATACAATACAAAAAATCAATACTTTTTGATGTAAAGAATATTAATCGTACATATTGCATCCAAATTTTACACCTGATCAACTAACAATAAAAATAACAGAAAAAAGAAAACCTTTATCATCATGTACTAAGTGTGACAAAATATATTACATACCTTAGTAGTTGTGTCACACAAGTGTTTGACAAACCATTCATAACCTTTAAGTTCACCAACAACAATATAGCAAAGGGAAGACTTGTTTTGGCACCTTCATAAAGAGTTTCATTTGCCTTCTCAAGTACAGGCATATCAAAAACACCATCAAGCTGGTCATCATCATGATCCATTCCAACATTATTAAATGTATGTTTGATCAATACATTTATCAATCTTCTTCAACTATGTTATTAGCATTAACATCTTCTTCCATAGGATCATTAACTTGATCTTCAATATTCGCTCCATGTTCCTGAACATGTGTTTGTACAAACACGTCTTCCTCCACGGGAAGTTCCCTAGGGCATTGTTCCTTTATAAGTACAAAAAATCAAGTAATATTAGGGTATATAACAAATATTAAAATGATATAAATGTTTAAAAATATAATATAGGAAAAAACATACAACAAACAGAAAGACATTCAACCAGTGTGGCATCTCCACTTTCCATTAGTGATTTCTGTTTAAAAACTCCTAACCCGTCCTAAACCCTTAATCCCTAAATCTAAACCTCTAACCCCTACTCCCTGAAACCCCATTAATATCTAAACCCCTAGTATTATTCATGGCTAGACCATTCTTGTAAATACCTTGGTATTATTAATGCCTTGAACATATAATACTACAAAGTATAATGGCCACACAACAATGATCAATTGTGAAACTATATTTTTGTATATTTTAGTGCTTTAAGCATGAAAATAAAAAACATCAATTATATTCCTTAACTACAATGATACTAAATAGAAATACAATTATAGAAAAGACACACACATTAATGGACAAAATTGTTTACCCTAGAAAATCAATAAGGGAAAACCAATAATTAATGAAGGACCGTGCTTTTTTCCTTCTTATATTATGGATATCACAATATAGGTTACAAATTTTTGCAAGATTATAAGAATGCTATGAGACTCTTTGGTGTTTTGTAGTCCTATACAATATGAACATGGATATTTCATTTATATTTCATTTAATTGATGGAATTCAACATTTATAGTTCATTAAGGGGTTCATATGCTATTCACCTCATCAAAAAAATAAATTGCAATCTTGGATACTGGACACACCGTTGACTAGGAGACATAGCCATTACCAACATTGTACTTGGACGAAACAATAGTGGATGTGACTATAGTGGGTGTACTAGTGGCAATTGAAGGTAAAACACAACACCACCATGTGCAAGTGGCATTAGATAGGTTAGGTACTCTAGCAAATGGCTACAATCACTAAGTTATGTTGAACCAATTTATTGATACATGATTTAATAATGATCTAATATGAAATATAACATACACATGTGCATCCTATAAATTTTAGCAACAACTATGGATGTGACTAAAATAGATACATTGTTGGATTTGTCTAGCATAGGGTGAGTAACCCATAGTAGGAGAGGAAGTTAGAACATCCACACACAGAGACACACACACATACACCATAAGGGGAAAACAATGTGAAATAAATTACTTAACTAGTTATAAATTCAATAAAATTAAAACATATCATTATACATACCTCACTTAAAAATCGACCATGGGAAAATATCTCCTAAAATACCATGGAAATTATAGCCACAAAAAATTTTGGATTTAAATAACAACTACAACCATTAGTATATGATAGTATGCCCTCAATAATAGATGGTTTTATTTCCAATTGGGATTTTATGGTCCTAACCCACTAGTATATCATGAAACTATACAATCAATACCTCAACAAATGTGTCATGGCATACCATCAATTGTGTCAATTGGAGAAATTATTCTTGTGTTTGTGGAAGCAACTCCTCTGGAAGTGGGAATTACAAAAAGGTTAAGGGATTAGGTATTTTTCATCTTGGTTCCTTGCATTGGGTTAGTTGTGTGGAATATCCAAACAAGAATCATGGAACTCTAAGTGATGAAAATAGTTAACAAATTTCCCCAAAACACACTCTGCATACATTTTCCTCAAGAAACATAGTGGGACTTCCCTATTGTTATGAGGTCACACATTAAAAACCATGTATTACCTATCCATAAAGTTATCAATAAATGGTTGATAAGTAAACCATTCGATAGATATATTATGTCTTCTACTGTTTGACATTTAACATATATGAGGACCTATGAAAAGGGAAACTATGTCCTCTAGTTTTCTACTCTTTAGTTCTTTTCTTGCAATGTTATCCAAACCATCTATACATTTGTTGATTAATTGGGCTGGTTTTCATTGATTTCAACCATTGAATTAAGTCCAATATAAATTTCCAGTATCCCTAGCAGTATGGTTAAGGGACCCAAGTTTGTTTGAGATATAAATACATGAATATTAGTGAATATGTAGGTAAGACTATTCTAGATGGTTAGTACATGGCATGCCATTTCCAGTGATATGTGCAATGTCACATAACTCCTCATGGTTAGAGAGTTATGTCCTTGTGAAGTTGGAGAACCCTCAGGATTTTACTAGAAGCCCCTAGAAGGTCAAAGAAGTCAAATTATTCTAGAAACTCCTAGAAGAAGTTGACTATTCAAGTGGGTGAAACTAGGAATTAATCTTGGGTTAAGTGGCTGCATTAAGAAAATAATTTAAAAAAATTAGTTGCAACAAGAAGTGGATAAATTATTATTTGTTGATAAAGTGGTTGTAAGTGTACAAGTGGTTAGAAGTGGGTTATCTCTAAAATAGGGAATTTTGATTAAGTTGGTTAGAAGGAAACCCCTTGAGGAAGCTACCTGGAGAGTATAAATAAGAGAGAAAGGGTCTCCTATTATCACACAATGATAACATTGAATATATATTATTTGTGAAAGGTTTATTGTAGGTACTCATTGATACATCTGAAGTTACACAAGTCTAACGTAGAAAAAAAGGGTTGACGACGAAAGTTTTAGAACTCCAAAATTTCTAAAAAAACACTAGGTTTTGAGGTCTATATGGGATGAAGTGGAACAAAGAGCATACATACACATGATGAATGATAATAGAGTGTGTGCATTCACATTTTTAAGAAGGAAATGTCACGTATAGTTGGGAAAAACCATGAAAACATGAGGGTATGAAGATGTCAGGCCTCCGGATTCTGAAAGCAAGCTGCCAGGAAGGTCTATAGTGACCAGGAATAATAGATCTATCTACAGATTCAAAAGGTATGTATTATTTCTATGTGTAGTTGGATATTTTTTTCTAAATGAGATATGGTTATGGGGGTTTGAGGATTCTCCCTAGGGAGGCTATTGGTTGTATGGAATTGAATGTATAATTCATATCTATAGGAATAAAGAGTTGGTATATATCATATCTATCATTGGAACATCTTTTTATCTTGAGTGTGAGGGATATATTGTATTTCTTGGTATATGGTTGAGGGTTTTTGTGATACATGGTTGAGGGATTTTGATTATGTTGTATTTATGAAGTTGTTGGTATAGTTTGAGGCTCGATAATAGTAAGGGTTTGATGTCTAGTCCATGTAAGGGTTATCACACTTGTTCATGATTGTATACATGTGTATGGCACATAAATAGAGAGACATAGATGCATTTGGTTAAAGGATATGCATGAGGATGGATGCATAGGGAACAACTACAATTTAGACATATTGTCAGGTTTTAGGTTGATGTGACAGAGTAACAAAAGGCTCAAAGTTATTCAAGAAGGTAAATACCCTAGTTTCAAAAGGCATACACATGCTATATTATAAATGGGTCCTGTACATACATAGGTTGCAGTATATACAGGGCATGTACATATGTGAGTTGCAGAACAAACATTCCATGTACCTGTTGGTTTATGTTGGTACAAGAAAGTTACAGGTACAGGTTGATCTCAAGATATTGGTACAGGTTGGGTATAGGTTATTGGCACATATTGGTATAGGTTTACATTTGTATATCTCATAGTGACAATGTGGCAGTAGTTTCATCATATATTTGGCATTTAACTTTAGGGTGATAGGATGGGGCAAGGATAGGTAGTTGTAGCCACCTTCCAGTTGTAGTTGGAGAACATAGTGGGTTGTAGCCTCCTTCTGGTTGTAGACATAGAATTGGGGATTTGGAGCTTCCCTCGGGTTGTAGCTTGAAAATAGGGGGTCGGGGCCTCCTTCCAGTTGCATATGGAAAACAAAGGAAGTTGATTCTTACAATGAATGTAATTCTTAAATACATATAAGAAAAAACATTATGTGGTTTTCTCCCGCATTGGGTTTCCATGTAAAATACTGGTGTATTATGTATGTGTGTGATTTCTCATTGGTAAATTGATGATAAATACAAACAACACTTATATACTATGGTTAAAAAGGATTAAAAATATCTATTACTGATTCACCCCCCTCTTAGTAATCCAACAATTGGTATCAAAGYAGGTCCTTCAAGAATCAGTTTAACCACTAGAAGGATATCATGGATCACGCTAGAKTTGGGATACCACATTTTAATGGTGAGAAGTATGCACTTTGGAGCACACAAATACATACATAAATACATGCACATGGATTTGATGATTGGAAGTCAGTGGTGGATTGATACAAAGAACCAACTACTCCTCCAATAGACAAGRATGGAAATAAACTCACAGAAAATAATTCAAGATCCCCTTACGCTATTCARAATGGTGTAGATGAATCAATATTTACAAAAATTATGCACTGTGAATCCACCAAAGATATGTGGGTCAAAATAAAGACTATATATGAAGGAGATGAAAAGGTTAAGGAATCCAAACTTCAAATTATCCTAGAAAAGTTCAAACAGTTGAAGATGAATGAAGATGAAAACATAACATCACAATTTCTACGAATCGATGAGGTAGTAAATGACATAAAAGGCTTGGGAGATGAGATTAAGGAACTGTTCATTGTTAAAAAGGCATTGATATCTCTACCAATGAGATTTGATTCAAAGATCTCAGCCTTAGAAAAAAGAGTGAATCTATATACAATGACTATGGACAAGCTACATGGGATACTCACAACCTATGAGATGAGGATAGAATAAGACAATCCAGTTACAAAGGAAGAAACATTCAAAGCATCCAAGAAGAAAAATAAAAATAACAAGAAACAATCAAAGTCAGTGTGTAAGCAAGATCCAAAGTAAGAATCCACCAACAACGATGATGAAGAAGATGATGAAGAAATAGCCAACTTTGTTATAAGGTTAAAACCAGGAATCGATAAGTACAAAGGTAAGCTTCCATTAAATTTCTTTAATTTTGATGGTATTGTCCATTTTTCTGACAAATTCCACCATAATAAAAAGAAAAGAAATGAAGAAGATGAAGGTAAAAACAAAAAACTACATAAACGATAAAAAATACAAAAATAAATTCTTCAACAAAAGTCTTTGCACCAAGGAAGAAAACTCCTCATCAGATGAAGATGAAGTCAATGACACTGATACAAAAAGAGTATTATTTATGGAAGTATAAAACTCCGATGAAGAAGGCTCTGATGAAGAAGAATCCGAAAAGGAATCTGAAGAGGTAGAATTTAATCTCATGGAAGAATTGATGATTGTCATTGAAGTTATAAAAAGGGAAAATAAGATAGAGAAGAGGCTCCAGGAAGTACTCAAGAAGAAAGAAGACACTCAGAATTCAAACTCTGAAGAGCTAGATCAGATGATCACAAAGTTGAAGGTTCAAACAGAAGAAGATAAAAGGATTGAGGAAGCACTTAGAGGAAAGTTAGAACAAAGAGACATGATCATTGGAAATTTGTAGGCAAAGATTGCCACACTAAGAAAATACCTTCAAAAGAAAAACATGCAGAACAACTCTAAAGTTTTGGATGAAACTATTAGTAATCAAAGGCCACATCATGGTCATTCTGGACTAGGATACACCAAGACAGAAACATGTTCAAGCTCCACAACGACACATCAGGCAACAAAGAAAAAAGTTATGCAGATATAGTCACATGATCTAACGAAAGAGAAGAAAAAAAGATGCTCCATAAGGAATATCATAGAGACACTCCTCCACTAAGAAGATTAAATTTTTAGAATCAAGGATAGTCAGAAACAAGAAGGCCTCAAGAAGAAGAAGGGCTCAGAAGAGTAACTCATTATCAAAGATCTACAACTCCTAGGTATCAAACTATATTTCTTAGTTTATGTTATTCATGTAATAATTTTGTACATAAGGTTGTAAATTGCAAAGAAAATAACGCGAACATAAACAACCATGAAATTTATGCACGGAATTATTATTCAAGAAGGCTTAGTGACACACAAAACGTAAGCTACAACAGGTTTGAATCCTTGAGTACAAGTATGGAATGATACAATTGAAACAACTTTGGACACATAGCCAAGGATTGTAGAATGAGATTCCCTCCAAGAGAACCACAATAGAATAATAACATTCATAGATAAGAAACACAAAGATACGGGTAAGGAAGAAGAATCAATACAACAATGAAGAATTCACTCTTTCTTTACAAGCGCAGCACAATAAACGTGGTTGGTATGTTGATAATGGTTTCTCAAATCATATGATAGGTGATAAGAACACGTTTCTAACATTGAAAAAGGAAAGAGATGGATCAATATCATTTGGGAATGAAAACTCAACCATGATTATAGGAAGATGCACAATTAATATTGGAAACAAGGAAGCCAAGGAAGAAAATGTTCTACTAGTGGAAAACATGAAACATAATCTTATTAGTGTAAGTCAAATGTGTGATCAAGTACACAAACTTGTTTTTGACTCAAAGAAGTCTGAAATAAGAAAAGAAGGTTCAGGTAAGTTAGTGGCTACAACTACAAGAACTCCAAACAACATATATGTGTTAAATGAAATTGGAAAATAAAAGTGTTTCTTAGGTAAGGAAGATGAGGTTTGGTTATGGAACATAAGGATGTGTCACATAAACTTCGATAATATTATCAAGGTTAGCAAAAATGAAGCAGTGGGAGAGATGCCCCGTATTTCAAAACCAACAAATATCTTATGCAATCATTGTCTACAAGGAAGGAAAACCAATACCAAGTTCAAAACGAAAGAGAACTCCTCAACAAATCCGCTTGAACTTGTGCATACTGATCTAGTTGGACCAACCAGAACAAAAGGGTTAAAAGGTGATAAATATTTTATGCTATTGGTTAATGATTATACAAGAATGACTGCAATGTGTTTTGACAGGAAGAAGTCAGAAGTGTTTGAAAACTTCAAGATATACAAGGAGATGGATTAAAATTAAATAGATTCAAATATCAAATGCTTAAGATCTGAAAATGGTTCTAAAGTTACATCAAAAGAGTTTATGGAATTCTGTAGTGAGCATGGTATAAAGAGACAATTTTCTATAGCCATGACACCTCAAAAAAATGGGTTTGTTGAAAGAAAGAACGTGACAATACATGAAATGGCCAGAAAAATGTTCATGGATTCCAATTTAACAAATGTCTTTTGGGCACAAGAAGTGCATACATCAATTCATATTAAAAATAGAGTAATGCTCAGGAACAATAGTGATAAAAATCCTTATGAGCTATGGAAAGGAATACCAACCAATGTGAAGAATTCCATATTTTTTGGAAGAAAATGTTACATCAAAAGACAAGACGACAGAATGGGAAAGTTTGATTCTGTAGTTGACAAAGGTATATTAGTTGAATACTCAATTTCAAGAAAAAAATACAACTTTTTCAATCTAAGACATAAAAAATTAGTAGAAAGTATTAATGCGACCATTGATGAGACATGTGGATGCAAAATAAAGGAAGAAAATAAAGGCTCATTGGAACAAGTTTTTGAAAAAGAAACAAAGGAAGAAGAAGTGAAAGAGGAAGAGGAAGATGGACAATCAAAATAAAATCAACAAGATCTTCAGGAACCTCCAAAGACACCTAGAAGATGAGTACAAAATAATAATCTAGCAGGTCATATTACTTGGAATAAGGATGTAGGAGTTGAAACTAGAAGAACAATTCGCTCACTAGAACAACAACACCTAACATTATTATCTACAATTGAGCCGAGTAGTTTTGAATAATCCAGAAGGGATGAATTCTGGAACAAACCAATGGATGAAGAATTAGATCAAATAGAAAAGAATGATACTTGGAAACTGGTTCCAAGACCAAGGAACAAGAATGTGATCAGTACAAAGTGGGTCTTCATAAACAAATTGAATGAATATGGACAAGTTATTAGGAATAAAGAAAGATTGGTATGTAAAGGATATGCTCATGTCCTAGGCATTTATTTTGAAGAGACATTTTCCCCAATTGCCAGAATGGAAGAAATAAGATTGGTTCTAGCTTATGCATGCTCAAAGAATATTAAAGTGTATCATATGGATGTGAAATCAACCTTCCTGAATGGAGATATATAAGAAGAGGTCAACATTGAGCAACCAAAAGTATTTTGGCTGGCGAAGAATGAAAATTATGTTTGCAGGTTGAAGAAGGTCTTGTATGGTCTCAAACAAGCTCCCAGAGCATGGTATTCCATACTAGATAGATACTTACAACATAAAGGGTTAAGAAATGTAAATGGAGAGAACAACCTCTACATCAAGGTAAATCAATATAGTATTTTGTTAATTTAAGTTTATTTTGACGATATTAGTTTTGGTAGTGATGATGACACGATGAGCCAGAAATTTGCAAAGGATATGTAGAATGAATTTGATATGTAATTACTTGTAGAATTATCATTATTCTTGGGTCTTTAGATATGCCAAAGCAACCAAGGAATTTTTATCTCTCAAACCAAGTATATCAGATAAATGCTAAAGAGGTTTGGAATGGAAGATTCCAAACCAGTAAATACTCCTATGCAAACCAGTTGCAAGATAAGTAAAGATCATGATTCAAAGGATACATATTAGAGGCAGTATAGGTAAATGATTGAAAATTTACTTTATGTGAAAACTTTTAGACTAGATGTGATGCACAAAATTGGAAAGGTAGCACGAATTCAAGCATCAACAAAGGATTCACATGTTATAGTAGTAAAAAGGATATTTAGATATCTCAAGGGTATAAAACATTTTGGATTATGGTATCCAAAAGGAAAATATTTCTCACTTATTTACTACACATATGCATATTGGGCAGGTTGGATTGATGATCGGATAAGTACAAGTGGAACAACATGCTACTTGGTTGAGTTTTTGGTATCTTATCTAAGAAAGAAACAATCATCAGTATCATTATCTACAACCGAAGAAAAATATATAGCAGAAACAACATGTTGTACACAGGTTCTATGGATGAAACAAACTTTGATGTTTATACAGGTTGAGTATGATGAGCCTATTCTGATATTTTGTGACAATAGAAGTGCCATCTGTATCTCAAAGAATCCAGTGATGCACTCCAAGAAAAAGCACATTCCAATCAAGTTTCACTTTCTACGAGAACAGGTTGCAGAGAAGAACATCAGAGTTGAATCTGTGAGAACAAAAGAACAGGTTCAATATATCTTTACAAAACCACTTCCAAGGGAATCTTTTGAGTATATTCACTAGAGACTCAAAGTAATTTCTACTCCAAAATCAATGACTTTGAATGATCATCTTATATGTCTTATATTTACATGAGGAATCACCATCAAGAGGACAAGTTAGTTTGGGAGAGTTTAGTTTACTGCAGTCTCAAGGAGAGATCCGTCAAGGGGAGTAGCCTCGATGGGAAGTTACCTTTTCCATTGATGTCAAAGGGGGAGAGATTCTTCAGATACATGGAGAAAGAGTTATATGTTTAGAGATGTTTAGTAATTATAAAGGGGGATATTGTTGATTAATTGGTTGGTTTTCATTGATGTCAACCCTTGAATCAAGTCTAGTAGTAATTTTTAGTAGCCCCAACAGTATGGTTAAGGGACCCAAGTTTGTTCGAGGTATAAATGCATGAATATCAATTAATATGAAGGTTAGTCTATTCTATATGGTTAGTACATGTCGTTCCATTTATGGTGATATGTGGAACGTCACGTAACTCCTCACGGTTATATATTTATGGCCTTGTGAAGCTGGAGAACCCTCATGAGTTTACTAGAAGCCCCTAGAAGGTCAAATAAGTCAAACTATTCTAGAAAGTCTTAGAAGATTTTGACTAGTCAAGTGGGTGAAACTAGGAGATAATCTTCAGTTAAGTGGTTTCATTAAGAAAATAATTAAAAATAAATTAGTTGCAACTAGAAGTGGAGAACTTAATATTTGTGGATAAATTGGTTGCAATTGGACAAGTGGTTAGAAGTGGGTTAGCCCTAAAAGAGGGAAGTTGGATTAAGTTGGTTATAAGGTAACCCATTGAGGAAGCTACTTGGAGAGTATAAATAAGAGAGAAAGGGTCTCCTATTAGCACCTAATGAGCACATTGAATATCTATTATTTGTGAAAGGTTTATTGTAGGTACACATTGATACATCTAATGTTCCGCAAGTATGAGGTAGAAAAACAGGGTTGACAATGAAAGTTTCAGAATTGCACAATTACTGAAAAAAACCCTAGGTTTTGAGGTGTACGTGGGATGTAGTGGAAAAAAACACGTACATATTCATGTGTTGATGCGCGTTTATGACACACCATCAATGAAAATGGAAGATCTGGTCCAGAGTTGTCTATTTAACCCAAGTCCTTTGGTATAATCTACCCTAACAATTTTTATGCCTCTGTTAGCCAACTAAGATCCTAAAAAAACTAAAAGATGTGGACTAACTTAAGATACAACTCTAAAAATCAAAACTCTAATTACAAATGCTTAACGAACAATGTTTATGTAGAATAACTATATACAGTTTACAAGGTTTAAGCAAAACATTGTGAAAATATTTTTTTTAAGATAATGGATCTAAACAAAGATGAATAATATAAACAAAATTATTCTAATATTCTAAATATCAAACTAATAAACAATGGATATATAATATTGTTAATGATCAAATGAAAATAAACAAATATTTAACGTTTAGATGATGCAATCAATATTCATTCGCAAATCAACAAATTGAATAAATAATAAACTAACTAACTTTACGTTGATCAACAATACTAATATAAATTCATCTCTCTGTATTTGTATGAGATCCTCTTAACCTGTGTCAAGTGTAAACCTATGAAAAAATCTAGCATGATACTTCTTGAAAAAACTCAAAGAAGTCTTTTATATTCCAGAACAAGTCTGAGATGACAGAAAGACAAATGATTGTATATCATGTGATTTTAAAATGTCCAATAGCTAAAAGTGAAATAAAATCCAACCCTCAGCAAGTAGTATTATAAACTATCCAACATTAGACGTAAACTCAAAATGTATCAATAGATGATCAACCAAAGATATTAAAGGAACCAAAATATATTGAACCATATAAATGAAAACATAACATGAAAAATTATATGCAAAATAGTCTAAAGCTAGTTAAATACAAATAAAGTTTCATATTCATAAGTTATATGAGAAACAATATTAACATTGCACAATATACAAAAGGAAAAAATCCAAAGAGTAAATTGTATCCCATATAGTTTCACTATAATAAGTTCATCATAAGGTCCAAAATGAATTTTTGGGATAATAGACTCTTAAAGGTTGGAAAAATTAATACACAAATGATAGAACTTAACCATGTATTGATAAAACAAAATAAAACTAATTTAAATCAATGCATAATCAATTACTCAAAGAATATGAAGATATTATAATGAAAGCACAACCATTTTACTCAGAGCACAAAATCCATTAAGCAACCTCTAATTCCACATTATTCTTCGAAAATACTGGTCCTTTCTCCCGAACATTCCAACCATTCGTTACTCCATTTGAAAAGAAAAAAGTTTACAAAAGAAATAATATACAAAAAAGAAAGGATAAAAAATCTTCGTCTCAATTTCCTCCATCCTCTGGGTTTTGAACTTTCTCATATATTTATGCAATGAATGAACAGTTTGGGCGTCACTAATAATTTTCTGGTTTTAGCCACACAGAATTTTCCTAAGTAAAGAGACAAATATATCTCAAATCATTCATTTGTTTTGGAAAGGAATATACTGAGTAAGATAAATGGGTCCATTTTATAGATGATTTCTCAACCGTTTGATTCCTTCTGGTTTGGTTTTAATCAGTCCCTCCTGTCGTCTTTATTTTATTGAGCTTGTTCCAAATCTTATCTGTTGTTGCTCATAAATTAATTTGCAACAATCCAATATTATATTTGTAATTGAGAAACAAATGCTACAAAGTATTGAAAAAGACAAGAGGTTTTTGAAAAAAAACAACTAAATAAAATAAAAAAAAAAAAAAAAAAAAAAAAATAAATTAATAACCTAAAAATTGTGAATAGACAAAATCTAGACAATAAAATTAAAATGAATTTAAACTGCTATAAGTTCTAAACAAATATTTTTTATATTCTCCTTTCAAATATGATATTAAAAATCTAGAAGCTTCAAGTTAAAGAAGAAAAAATATTAATACTAAATATAAAGTAAAATTGTAATGTAAAAATAAGAATTTAAAAAAAAAACTTTTTTAATTTTTTTATTTTTGTTTTGAAATGAGAGACATAGTAAAATAATTTAATTAATGAAACCTACCAAATGATTTTGTGAAAATGATTTCTAATAAGCAAAATAAAGAGAGTATAATCACTAAATATAGAAGAGTAGTTGATAAAAATAATGTTTTTGTTTAAATTAAGATTTCTATGTTTGTCTTTCCCTCATTCAAATTTGATCAAATGTGAATAAATGTGTCATAAGGAAAAATCGTTAATGTGATCTACTGTAAATCGTTTAATTGTTCTAATCCATGTCTTCAACAAGCCATTCTGTGAAAACAAATTCTAAGAAGTGTAGCAAACTCCCCCAAATTATGAGTAGATCCTCAGCATCGAAACTCTGTGAAAGAAGCAAGGATAACAGAGAAAAATGAAGTAGATTTGGATTTCATGAAATTCCAAACAAAAGAAAGAATATAAACTCAAACCAGCCTCAGGAAACAAAGCCAAACCAATACCAATCCAATCAAGTCAAAAAAGAAAAATCGGAAGAATCCAAAATTAAAATTTCGAGGGACCCTAGATTTTTGATTAAAAGAAAGTAAAGGGGTTGTTGTGGCCTCAACAAATTGTGACTCCAAATTTGAAGAAGAGTTATCTATGACCTATTAAAATTTCAACGTAGGGAAGAAAAATAAGGCTTGGATATAATTTTAAGTTGTTTTGAAACAAATCCACTTTAATATTACATAATGTTAAGACTAGCTCAGATTTGTAGAAAAAATATCATAAAAGAAGAAAATAATCCTTTCTGAGAGGATTATAACTTGAATTGTAGTCTTAATAAAGGAGTCACAATGTTTATAAAGGAACTTCACAGATTGATAGAGCCACTGCTGCCAGTGACATCCATAGCCTCGAAGGGATGTCATTTAACCCAATCAAATGCATTAATCCCATCCAACTGGTTTGTATCCAGATGATGTATACTTCCATAGAAGTTAATTTAAAGACATATACCTACCTCAGCACGATATTGCTTGATTTGTGTGGTGAGACCTCTCAGATTAGATCCCGATGCTTGATCCCCAAATAACAAGTGCATTTTTATTTATTTTTTTAACAAGTGTGTCTTGCGTGTGCAATGGAAACAACATATTAGGCTCTCGTTGCACCCACTCGTGACGATCAAGGATTAAAACCATGATGAACAGCAAAGGCCGACTTTAAAGACACACCAGTGACGCATGCATTGTGTGATCAAGCGACTATAAGTAAAGGCTGAAGCTACCACATCCATCCTACCACCGCAATGGTTGGGACCTCCAAGACACATAAACAACGCTCAAGCCCAGGTTCCCATGATTTTAACCATTTTAAGGTCTCAAGGCTTGCGACTATTATGAGGAACAATGAAGTATCACATCCTTGAGACTCAAAGCGGACAGCAGTGTGTGATTTTTTTTGGGAGTACAACAATAACTAATAGACAACACTGGGAGCTCTCTGGAAGGTGCAAATCCAGAAGGACTCAGACAACCATCCCTCCATAGAACAATGCTTTATCAGGCTCTAACTAGCACATTAATCACAGATCCACATTACTCCCTTTGTGTTCATCCAATTGATGATTGTGACTCATCCTTAAAAAGTAAAGAAAAATCAATTAATTACCATTCCCCATTACAAAATCATAATTTTAAATCATAATAACTAATTTATTAATTAATAAATACCATGTGCTAACACATCACCATACAATCTAACATTTTTAGCCATAAAGATTTGTGTCCATATCTACATTAATTCTCTTATCAAGTGTGTATGTTGTACATAAAGGCGTAATTGAACTTGAATAAATGCATAATATGATAAATGGAAACATAAATATGATCAATAGGATAGTCCAAAATATGAGTTGGGTGAACATTACTTTACATTTGGATAATTTGTAGCGATGGGAAAGAAGTTTTAAAGGGAGCAAGCAAATTGTACCATATGACAATTCATTTTGAATTACTAACCATATGCTTTAATTAACTAAAAGAATTTTAAAAAGTGAACAATAGAATTATGTATAAAACGTAGGGTAAAATGGAAATCAACCCAGGATGAACCCTTATTTTAAAAATGACTGAAGAATTGGTTACCCGAAGTTGACTGTGTGTTGCTATACTCGCAAGGCGGATATGCTAGCTGGATGGTTACAGCTATAGCCTCAAACTTAATCCTCAACATAAAACAGGTTATAAAAAGGAACCCACTGATTTTCCAGCATCCACTCTGAGGTAGGAAGGGGCTAATATCAAGTGTTAACAGTAGTAATGTAGTGAAATCCTCTCCTGGCCTTTCACATATCAGAGTTAAAATTTTGGCCAGAACTTCCAGTAAGCATGTCGGCGACCCAATCGCGTTATAGGTGGGAGGTGGCAGGAGGCAGCGACCCAATCGTTGGGCATCTGCAAGGGCGTAGAGTAAGGAGGGCAGGTAGCCAAAATTCACCGGCGGAAGGGATAAAAGTTTGGGCACGCTTGGCCCCAAGAATTTAAGAAGGCAACCTCTAGATGAAAATCCACATGCAAACCCAAACAGAATCATGCTAAACGGATAAACAGTAGGCAGTCAAGATGGATTCGTATCGTTTGGGCCTTAGGAGGGTGGGAATCGGCTAAGAAAGGAAAACAACGCTGCCAGAAATTAAACGCAAGACCTGCCAAATTCAACGATCAGAGTTGGATTCATTTAATAGGGTAGCGAAAACAGGTTCCACCGCCATCATCCTGACAATCATAGAAATAGTCTGGGTAACCTCTCCTCGTTTCAAAGTGAAACAAATTTAGAAGCACAAAAAATGTTGTCACCAAAATTCCACAGTCGGCACTAATCCAAAAATTGCAGAGGTTAAGGGTAGCGGGTTTTTATTTTATTCACAGCAGCAGAGGTGAACAACGGTTCCACACAATATCAGGGTGAAAATGAAAGTTTAAAAATTTGTTTTCCCTCCCCTTTTTATATAGAGGAACGCTTTGAGAGACTTCATGCGGATGGGAGAGAAACAATTACATGATTGGACCACCCAGGTTGTAGGAAGGTGAAGTTAAATCTCCACAGGATTTGAGAGGATAAGATTTCCAATTAATAACCACGATTAGTGAACTAGAATTAGGCAACCCTTAATATCAGTAGCAGAAATGAGGGTACATTGAAGGGTTTCAATGGATCTGAGGGTGGGGCCTTGGTTTCCATCTAGTTTGCAGGGGCATAAATATATGTGATTTAATCAATGCGGTTCATGCTCTAAAATAAACTTGCATTACGTACAATCTTAAACATAAAATTTCGTTATACATATTACAGTACATGAATTCAGAACACAAAATTACATTCCAGATATGTAAAATTTCAACCAAAATTTCAGACTGGTAACTACAAGAATTGATTTGGCAATAGCTTCCGTCATTAAATCCAGAAGGATGAAGGAATGATTTCAAAAAATTCTTTATATATTTAATTAACAGAGGTAAATAACTTTATTGGCAAAATAAGTAGAAGGAGTAGAAATTTTATTATAAAGAGGATCTTCCAAATCTTGTTAGTTGTAATTCCTTTTCGGAAGCATTATAGGGTGTATCAAATTATGCAAGGATAGCATCAATGATCATATCACATGAGAAATTTAAATAGAAATAGTAGTTATGGCGACTACACTTATAATCGCTTGAGTAGAAAAATAAAAACCATTTAAATCATCTGAAATCAATGATACACATTTCATCCATAGACCATAATACATCATCATCCTACAAATTAAAAAAACCATACCGATGCCTTAACTCCGCCTCAAATGATGGCTGAACGCTACATCATCTGCTTTCATGTAGTAGAACTACGCCGGTGCCTCCCGGCTAATGTGGGGTACTCACATTCCCCTTAGACTAGCGAAGGGACCACCCACCTGATCCATATGGTCGTCCTAGCTTCCTGACTCACCTCACAAAGGCCAGACTACCCTCCCTATCCAGTGGAAAACACACATCTCTCCTGAGTAATCAGTCAAGTGCAATTCAGGCCAGTAGCGTTCACCTTCTTGTTGAGATCCCTTCTTCTCTTCCCTTTCAACATGGGGTTTTAGACATGAAGCTTCCTAAATCCCTTTTTAATTTAAGTTTTAAAGAAATCATCTAAAATTTCTCCATCGCCTGAGTGTCATCCATCCCCCACCATCAAAATTTATTTTTAACAATTTATTAAAATAGATGTTTCCCTCACCCACCTAGAGTTTTCTATAATTGCTCCTAGGTGTTCCTAGATTCTCTTACAGGTTTTAATGGTTTTCCCTATTATGAAATTGTTAAATCAGTTTTAAAATTAGAAGGTTCTTAATTGATTCCTTACTATATTGACCTTGCTTTTTACCATAAGTTCCTAACTTTCCTTTGTATGATTCCTTCAATTCTTAGTTTCCTAATTTTATTTTTCCCTTCTTTCCACTTTTAAATAAATCCAAAATGGAAGTTGTGCTATTTAATCTTTTCTTTATTATTGAATTTAATATATTTTTTATGCTTTCCCAAGTTAGGAATTAATTTCTTCCTTGCAATTTTTTAAATCCACTAGTTTTAAATTAAATTCTTGCTCTCTTCATTTACCCCAAAATTTTATGAGACTAAGATGTTACTTAGTGGGTTTTAGTTTAAATTTACATATTTTATTTTATAGAATTATTTTCTTAAAGGTTAAATAAAATTTCACTAGAAGTTTTGGAACTAAATTTAGATTACGAGGCAGTGACATTTAATTAGGGGAGTTGGTTAAGAATTTCTTAATGCCCAAGTATATTAGGGACATCGGTTTGTTCATTCATCATATCAATCTGGCGTGCCCTTAGGGATGCACCGTGCTCAGGGGTGCCACTTTCGCCTATTGATTTATTTTCTTGTGGCGTTCCTTCAAGATGCCACATTGCTCCAAGGGTGCCACTCTTCTTGTGTTTCTTTTGTGACGTGCCCATGGGATTTCCACGTGGTCAGGGTGCCACTAAGCCAACTATTGATTAGTGAACATCAATAGCCCAGTCAACACTTCATGGGTGAACTTTGTGGGAGACTAAAGGTCTCTGGAATAAGGCCCCATGGCACTGCTATAATCATCATGGCGACTGCTCAGCGGTCTACCCTCCACGACATAAGTGGATCTTCCCTCAAACCTAGGTGTCGTTAACCTACGGTTTGAAACCCACAGTGCAGGAGTGTTAATGGAATTGTGCCCGGGGCCTGCAGCTCCACACCTCTCCCTCAACCTCTTTGGAAATCCATGTGGCCCCTTCCTCCATATGTGAGTCAAGCCCGCAAGCTATCGTCAGCCTCCATAATCAACCATCATGTCAGAAAATGTCAACAACATATCATAAAAAAAAAAAAAAAAAAAAAAAAAAAAAATCAACCCAAATAGCACACTCCACGACTCAATCCGGAGTCCAAAGGGTCCTGTGTCCTCTACATCCTCAAGGTCAAAGACCCTACACTCGATAAATCGGAGTCAATGGCTGCAATATATCCGTGATGAACATCATGTCGCTATATCATATAGCATCCTTAATCAAGGATAGTGTTTCTTATCCTTAATAGTCTGGATAACTTGTGAGCAATTGTCCTCAAGAATAAGTTTTCTAAGTGCACGAGAGAGGGATGTTTTGCCACACCTCTTGTTCACAAAAGTCATCAGAAGTTTTTTAGTATAAATGCCAAAATAAATGTATCCACGATTATCATAAGTCTATCTATCAGGCAAAATGAGGCTAGCTAGCATATCATATGTGTCCTCCCATGTAGTAGAGTGTGGACTATAATTGTCCCCTTGGACCTTGACTTGATCTGCCGTTTAAGCGTAAATGGCGTGACATGATCCAAGATGCAGATCAGATCAGTAGTGAGTGCTCCCTCATCCGATACACAGGAACTCATACCAATCACATGTGTAGGATCACTAATATAATGTCTCAAAAGCAGGATACATGAAAAACTTGCTCATTACATACGCCTCAAGGAATGGGGCAAAGAGGCTAGTGGGGTAGGCTGGGCCCTTTCTCTCCACAATCTTGAAGGTCCCATGAACCTAGAGAGTTTAGCTCCCTTTCAAACTTGATCGAACTCCTATGAGGTTTCATAGCCCCACAAGAAGACTCGTCGTCGACCTCAGTAACTCTGATTATTTCAGTGCTTTTATCGACATAAATCTTTATTAGATCGTAGTAGCCTCTTAATCCTTTGTCTTATCATTTCATTTGATGCTTCCATTTCTTGGATCGCTTCTGGTTCCACCAGGACCCTATCTTCAAGGCGATCCCAACTCAATGGTGTCCAACACGGTGCTGATAATAAAAGAAACTCAAAAGCCATATTAATGGTGCTCACAGCATTGTTGTTGTGAACTCTCTTAGAGGCAAAAGAATTCCCTCTAGCAGCTTTGTTGGTACATCGCGATACATGTGCCTTATGTCTTCAGAGTTTGTTTCATTTGTTCTCTGTCAGGTATTTCTCTAGGTGTCCCCGATTACTAAAAGTTAAGTTGGGTTCCCAAGCCTCTTAGAGCCTTCATTAAAATCGATGGAATTAATGCGATTCTCATTCGAGATATGATCCTCTTAGGCATGCCATACATCCTCACAATCTCTTGATGGCTTTCTCTATGTCGAGGGTTCACGATACATTCATTACCACGGGAATAAAGTGAGAACTCTTTGTGAGTGTCTACTACTATGAAAATCAAGTCCTGTCTCCTTGCCTTCAGTAGCAATCCAACAATAAACTCCATGAAATAACCTCCCATTTCGATTCAGGGATAGCATGTGGATTTAGATAAAATCCCCTGGCTGGTGTCTATGCCGGCCTTTTACCTACTGACATTCTAGACTTATGGCCACATAGTTGACTATGACCTTCATACCCTTCCAGAATAATAAGGTCTTAAGGTTGGCCCTCATCTTCATCCAGTGTGGGCATGTAATTTGCTCTATGAGCCTGTTCGGAATCGACATCGCAACTCATCATTTGGCGGTATGTGAATCTGACTTTTAAACCTCAATAAACTGTTGCTATCAACGAAAATCCTACAAATTGTGGTACCATCATTGTGCTTTTTCCGATAAAACCCTCTCGACCTCTTGTTACCCGATCCCCTTCGTCATCTTGTAAGTGAGAATCTTCTCACGTAGATAAGTCTGAAGAGGCAACACCGAAAAAAAAAATGTGTGGCCTCCGACTCAAAGAATCCATCACTTGGTTCATTGTTCTCTTTATACAAGATACGGATATATAAAATATGCAGAATAGAAATAAAATCTTAGAAATGGCATATAATGATTAAATATCAAATATAATCACAACCACATAGAAATGATGATATCTGAAATATGAAATCACTGATTCGAGCTTAATGTTCACCCAGGAGGCCCCTGCCGAGGGGCACAATCTATGGTGACGATTACTCTGTTACAATAATATTCATGCTAGGGTTTTCATACCCTAGAACCTTATTTATACTAAATATGTAAGAGAAGCATCTAGAGATATCCTTCTAGAAGAGGAAGCTTCTATGGGTGCTTCACCTTACATCCAAAGCCTTATTCTATTTTTATTGAAGGTCTTATTATGTGGCCTTTATTACATCCGAATATGTTGATATACCTATGTGCGGGTTAAGACCTTAACATGTGCCTTTAAAAATGACCTTGTCCTTAAGGCTTGGATGTGAAGCTTCTTTGAATGGAAGCTGGTTCTCAAGTGGCATCTCTTGGAGTCATATCTTTCCACTTTGTACTAGCACTTCTTGATGGTTCTGACAGGGCATCCCACATTTGGTCCAAAACCGCTTAAGTTTGTGTCCAAATGGATCGCCCTTACAATGCTCTGGAAGGTTGGTTTGAATTGGCACCAGGTTCCCAATGCTAAACATGAAACTGAAAAAGCAGGATGTAACCCGGTAGTAGGTGGAGCTAGCTGATATATCGACTTGTCTCACAGCTTTGAAGCTGTGTAGGGGGCCATAAAATTTGGGTGCTAAGCTTACAGAAATTTTCTGGCCTTGAGGGAAGTTTTATTATATGGTTGCAGTCCCAGAAAAACCTGATCCCCTTCTAAAAATTGATGTTCAAATAGACCTTGATATTCTTGTTGCTACATTCTGTGCGGGCCATGACCAAAGTTCTCTTTAAAATTAGAAGGATATCCTCCGGATTGTAAGTGTTTGGTCGAACGCCTAGACCTTCAAGGTACCCAATAAGTATGACAGAACTAAAGGTGGATTCTATCCATACAACCACTCACATGACTACTTCAAAAGGAGTCATGCGGGTGGCTGTATGGTATGTAGTGTTGTACCACCGATTAGGTGAGGGGTAACCATTGAGCCCACTAGTGTTTCTTTTCAGAGGAAAAGCACCTCAAATATGTTTTCCAAACAATTGTTGGCCGACTTAGTTTGACCATCTTTTCAGGGATGATAAGTTGAGATGAGAAGAAATTGTGTGCCTTGTAGCTTTATGAGTTCTTGCCAAAATTTCTTGTGAGAAGTTGGGTCTCAATAAAAAACAATAGAGTTTGGAATGCTGTAAGCTTGAGACTGATCAGTGCAGAGCCACCATGGATCTGCGATGAAATGGGTGGTGAAGGAATCAAAAAATAGGCATACTTGGAAGAAAGCGATCCTGATACAGTGATTTATTCCCGATTTGGGTAAGCCTGTGTCAATTCCATAGAGATATCCTTCCAAGTGCAGTGGAGGAGGTTGGAGGAATTATTTGGAGATTTGATTGTTTCTCCCTTGTTCGTTGACATACCTCACATTCAACTACAAACTTCACAGGATGTCTTGTTTCATACCATCCCAGAGAAAAGAGCGTTTGATAGGTCATATGTTTTGGTGAACCACAGGTGCCCATTAGATTAGCATGGAAGCTTCGAAGTACCATGATTTGAGCTGGATTGTTCATAAATAAACAACCTTTGTATGAAGCTCATCCTGGAGCCAAGAGGTACCACAGGAGACTTGAGCCTTGATTAGAGTTCTTTGGATTAGGTCTGAAACTTTTGGGTCTTGAAATGACCATTCACAGTTGCACAACTTGTGTCAGATTTTAATGGAGAGGAAAGGAGAAAAAATGGTCCATACGTCTTCATATTTCGGAATAGGTGCATCCATGACATTTATACTTCCCTTCTTGTAAATGATCTCATAAATACATATCAAGAGGCCGTGACCCATTTTTGTTTTCTCTACAGAATTGTTCTATAAATTACTTGAGGCTTTGATGGGTGGTCTTAATTTGGAATCGTTGCTCCAAGATATAAGGACACCATAATTCAACTACATGCAAAATAACCAACATTTTTTCATAAATAGGTTTTCCCAGTTTCTTTTCGGACAGTTGTTTGCTGGTGAAGGCCAAGAGTCAGACCCTCTTGCATAGGACAAACACCAGTTCCTTTCCACAGAGGTGTATAGCATTCCAACAAAATGTCTTTGCTTGAAGTCGGAAGGGCGGGAACCGGGTGGTGCACATGGTGAGTCTTCAAGGTTTGAAAAGCTTGAAACTCTTTGGGATCCCAGTGAAAAGAGTTCTTTGAGGGAGGCTGTGAGAGGTCGCACCAATCTTTCCATGGTTAACAACAAACTTGCGGTAAGCCACAGCAGACCCAAAGTCATGCAATCTTTGAGAGTCTTTGTTAGATGATCCAGTCTTGCATAACTGATCTTTTTAGGTCCTGGCCATCCTTTCCCCTGCCAAATGACCCAAGTATTCTACCGCCCATTATGCACCAAAAGCACATTTGAATTTTGGGAAAAGGCGGGTCTTTGAAGAGTAAGTGAGAGAACTTGATCCACATGAGTAAGATGGTACATCCATGTCTTGCTATGGATATCATCAAAGAAAAATAAAGACAAAATGGCGGAGAAAAGGACGGAAGACATGGTTCATGAGAGATACAGAAAGGTGGAAGTTACAAAACCAAAAAGGCATGACCCAAAATTCACTTAGTAGCCCTCTCATGGTCACGAAATCCGTCTTTGAGATGTCAGGACTCTTCATCTGTGTCACGGTGATAGCACGAGCAAGATCCAATTTGGTGAAAAATTAAAGCCCTCAATTCATCGGGGAGATCATCAATGACAGGAATGGGAGGGTGTCTTTGATGGGATTTGGTTGTTGAGAACCACGGAAGTGGGGACACATTACCTTAGAACCTTCTCTTGATTACCATGGCGAGCCGAGGAGAGGAGTAAGGGATCATACTAGGATAGATGACTCGACCAGGTAAGGAGTTCTGGAACATTTTCAATTTCATTCTTTTGTGCAAAGGGGTGATATGGACGTATATTTGGGGGAAGGCTTCCTAGGACAAGGGAGATGGAATGATCATGGACACAGCGGGAAGGAGGGAGTCAACCGAGTGGAAATACTGTTTGATGTTTAGAAAGGAGGGCTTGGAGGTCTTGGGGCATGGGTGGGATATATGTGGCCCTGTATGCGTGGAGTTGGGCTATGACCCTGGAATGACCTTTTTGAACAATTTTTCCATGAGATGAGAGCCCGGTAACCAGGTGAACCAGTAGTGATACCTTAGAATTTATATTGGTGGTTGGTCAAAATTACGTAAGTTAAGTTACGAAAATCCATGAGAATGGGACCCAAAGGTTCTGAAACCATTAGACACCCAACACAATGTCAAAACACCCATGTAATAAAAAAACATATAGGTTTGGTGGGTATTCACCTATTTGGAGCATACATTTTCACAGTATATACATTTCGCGACACCATTGTAATCATGATTTGGAAATTAGTATGGATGTAGCAATGGGTTTCTTGGAGCAATCGCAGTGATGAATAAAATGGTACCACTATCAACAACAAGATGATGACCTTTAGGTGCTTGGTGTAACCGATTAGCTTAAGGGTTGGGGGCGGAAGTCGATTCAGGAAGGTGGGGAAATGATTGGTTCCACTTGAGGAGGGTCGGAGGGAGGGATTATGTATTTCTACTTGTGATTCGGGCATAGGGGGGGTTGTCAACATCTCCTTCTTCCTGAATATCTCAGAGATGGCCATGAAGTTTTGTTCCTTACATTTGTGGCACAGGAAATATTTTTCATCATAATTATAATACGAGGCCTTTGAGTTGGCTTATTTCCAACCATTTCATCCCTGGTCAATTTTGGATTTTTTAATGGGGCTGAGGGAGTAGTGGGATTTATAGTTTTAGGGCGAGGGTTAAAGGAGGGTTTTATGTTTTGGGTGGAGATAAATTGTTGTGCTTCCTTATTTATTTTAATAGCTTCCACCCAAGTTGAGGGTCTATCCATGAGGACATGGGACCGAATCTCCTCCTTAAGGCCAATGATAAAAAACTCTCAGAAAAAAGCATCAAACATACCCTCTGTACGAAAAGCCATGCAGCTCAAATCTGACTATGAACTCTTCCAACGTACTTTGATTTCTTTAATTTTGTCAAATGACCCAAATAGTTGGTATGGCAGTGTCAGAGCGTTCATAAAGATCAACAACAAATTGGGTCCAAGCAGCTATACCCGTGAGAAGTTTTCTCCATTGCCACCATTGTCGTTCTTGATCTAAGATGGAGAACACCACCGGAGTTTGGCCAAAATGATGCAGCAATGTTGTAGAGAGAGAAATGGTGCTCCATTTGTGTGACCCAACCGGTGGGGTCCGAACCATCAAATTTACATCCACCCGCAGTGTAATGTCACTGAAAGTGATAGGTTGAAGGGAATAGGAAGAAGTTTCACCTTCCAATCTTTTTTTATGTGCCTCGGGGAAAGAGTCAGCCGGTAGAAGCTTGAGTTTAGATGCGAGTGATGCAAGGCTTGATTCCAGTGGGTGGTCAGTTCATGTTTGACTTCCGCCATTCTGGGCTACGACTACATTTATGTATGCATTTATGGAGGCATCACGGAGGCAATAGTAGCAGAGTTGTTGCATAACATTTGGAGTCTCAAATGCAGCAATGGATTCGCGGTGTTGAAGCGAGACCCTAGTTCTTGGTTATGGGTATGGGCCATGATGATGGGTGAGATGGAAAGGGAATGGGGTAGGGTGGAAATTTTTGCGGAAAATGAAATTATAGGTATGAAAGTGATAAGGGAAGAGATGAATCTAATGATAGGTCTCAAATAATGGTGAAACAATTCAGGACTTTTTTTTTTTTTTTCATTTGGGGTTTTTTTTTTTTTTTTTTTTTTTTTTTTTTGAAATCCCCAAATTTTGGAGCGAGAGAGTATTTACTTAACAACTAGAATACATGATGCGTGTCGATAGATCTGATTTAATTTGTTTATGACTGTTGTTTTATGTGCCCCAAAGGGTTAGGTATTCAAAGGTTATACAAACAAGGGTTTTCACTGTGCTAAATCTCTCTGATATATGTGCACGGGGTCAATAGTACTCAACCCAATTTATCAGGGCACTAACTAAGGAGATAGACCGTACCCTTATCCATTCTACATTCTACCAATTACTAGAAGTATATTTAGAGTGTTGTTCTAGAGGTGACACTATATAAGTCCGACGACCGATAGGTTTAACTAAAGAGACTGGAAATCTATACCGATCCATACAGTGTTTTTGATGAGCTACCACTCGAAGGGGGTACCAGCATGGTTACAAGAGTGGCCAAAGATGTATAAACAGAATACTTATTTCCTGTGTGTATGAATCTTTCAACCACAGGTTTATGCGCGTGACGATAGATCTCTGTGGCTTAAAGACACCCGGAATACGTCTCTACCCTGAAAACAAAATACCCACAATTTCTTTAGAAAGTGCTCTGATACCACTTGCAAGATACCAGATATATAAAATATGCAGAAAGAAATGAAATGAAGAGAAATGTGGAAGAATGACAGTAGAAGTATCAGCAATCTTCACAATAGAAATGATATACAAAAATAGAAATAGAAAAGCCTTTGATTCAGAAGAAATGTTCTGGAGGCCTCTTCAGAGGGCAACCTCCGAATCGAGCAGCTCTGTTACAATAATCTCAAGCTAGGGTTTCCATACCCTCGACCCTTATTTATACTAAATATGTCTATTAAGAGAAGCATCTGACCCTTATTTATACTAAATATGTCTATTAAGAGAAGCATCTAGAGGAAGATCCTTCTAGAAGTGGAAGCTTCTATTAGGTCTTCTTACATCCGCCTTATTCTATTTTATTGACAGGTCTTATTAATATTGACCTTTATTACATCTGAATACATTGATCTACCTATGTGTGGGTTAGGACCTTGACACTTTATGCAAGTAATCTCGAAGTCGTACTCGCTAAGCAATTCCGACCAACGCCATTATCGCACGTTCAGGTCGCTTTGCGTAAAAATGTGTTGTAGTCCACAATGATCAGTCTTTAGTTCAAATTTTCATCCAACAAGGTAGTGTCTCCAAACCTTCAAGGCATATATGATGGCTAATAACTCCAAATCGTGCGTCACATAGTTCTCTTCATGCCTTCTCAGTTTCCTCGAAATGTAAGCAATCACTCGCCCGTCTTGCATCAAGACTCCACCTAAGCCTTCCTTGGATGCGTTAGTGCATACGAAGAAGTTCACGTCCATATCAGGGACTTTTAGTATCGGTGTTGTTGTCAACAACTCTTTAAGCCTCCGAAAGGCTTCCACGCATTTCTCGGTCCAAACAAACTTCGTGTTTTTCTTCTTCAATTCCGTGATCAGATTTTCTATCTTTGAAAATCCTTCAAAAAACCGTCGATAGTATCCTACTAAACCCATAAAGCTACGCACTTCTATGACATTCGTCAGCGTAGGACATTCCATAATAGCCTCAACCTTGGCTGGATCCACTGCGATGCCTTCGCCGGAGATGACATGCCCTAAGTAGTGAATCCTCAATTGATAAAAAGAGCATTTGGACAACTTCCCATATAATTTGTGCTCTCACAGACACTGTAGTACCAAGTGCAAGTGCTCATCATGCTCCTCCATTGTCCGAGAGTAGATCAAAATATCGTCAATGAATACTTGGACGAACTTCTCCAAGTACTCGCGGAACACCCCGTTCATCAAACTCATGAATACCCCCGGGGCATTTTTCAGTCCAAACGGTAAAATCGTAAACTCGTAATGTCCAAATCTCATCTTAAAGGCGGTCTTAGGGACGTCATCCTCCTTGATATGTAACTGGTGATACCTTGATCGCAAATCGATCTTGGAGAACACCGTCGCACCCTTCATTTGATCAAAGAGATCATCAATTCTTGGTAAGGGATATTGATTCTTGATCGTAGCCTTGTTCAGTTGACGGTAGTCAATGCAAAGCCTCCAAGATCCATCCTTCTTTAGTATGAAAATGATAGGTGCTCCCCACAGTGACACACTAGGACGTATCAGTCCCAGGTCCAATAACTCCTTCAGTTTCATTTTCAACTATTGCAACTCTGGGGTCGACATCCAATAAGGCGTTCTTGCTATTGGTTCGGTCCCCGGTTTCAGGTCTATGGTAAACTCCAATTCTCTTTTCGGCGACATCCCTGGTAACTCCTTCGGAAACACGTCCGCAAACTCTCTCACCACCGGAAGGTGTTATAGACCTTTCACTACTCCCTTCTCGTTTAGCGCGAGGATTGCATAAATCTTGCACCCCTTGCACATACTCTTTTGTAACTGTAAGGAAGAGATGAACCTCAGGGAAACTCCCTAGTTCCATCCTACAATCACATGTCTCTATCCTTCGTCATCAACCAAGCTCAATCATTTCGTCTTATAGTTGAGTATCACCTCATGCGATTCCAACCAATCCATACCAATCACGAGGTCATAAGATCCTAAGATTGTGACGTATAGGTTGACCCTCGTGACAAACTCCCCAAGGTTAAGGGCACATCCTGTAACCTTTCCTCTAATCTTCTGTTTGGCTCCCGAAGCCATCTCCATGAAGCTAAACTCATCCTTTTTGACTGCCTTTACCTTAATCCTTTTTAGCGTTGCACTAGAAATGAAACTCTTAGTAGCACCGAGATCTATCAAAACACTAAGGGTCTGGTCAGCGATGGTACCTGTCATCTCGAGCACAGTTGACTAGTGCTCTGCCTGGTGGTTATTCACCACTACATGAATCCGATGGGCCTTGCCCATATCTCCCACTGTAGTGGGTCCAGATGATCCAGACACTTTGTTCCTCTCCACAGGACAGTCGCGCTGGTAGTGTGGCTCCCCACACGTCCAACACCCCTTCTTCGGCCCAGTAGTCCTGGTACCCGAAGTAGAAGATGACATCCCATTGGCCTGGAACCCTAGTCTATTCTGCTGAACAGGCCTAAACTACTGCTGATGCGGGCGATGTTGTTGCTGGTGTTGTGGTCCCCAATAAGGTGTCCACTATTGAGGCAGTGCTCACCAGGGTGTAGTGGAAGTGGATCCCCTCTGGAAGCCATGATATACCTGCGTATGTCTCTTTAGTGTCTGGTGCTGCAGTGTTCTAGATGAACCCTGTCCTGTTGGTCTTGTTGGAGTCCTGGTCTGATCCCCACTGATAAGCTCCTCCTCTGCTATGAGGAAATTCTGGATGGCCTCATGCAAGCTTTGAGGCATCAAGATCCTAACCTTTTCATGCAGGCTTCTATTAAGTCTGAACACGAACCGGTTGACCTTAAGTTTCTCTATGTTAAGGTGCAGAACATACCAGAGTAGCTCCATAAAACATGCCTCGTACTTGGGCATTGTATGACCTCCCTATCGTAAGGTGTTGAACTCATTGAGTTGACGCTCAATGAATTCCTCTAAAAGATACCTCTCTCGGAATCGTTCCTCGAACAGATCCCATGACACGTCTTCGACGGCCATGTTCATTTGTGGCAGGAGCGTCTTCCACCATAGAAGAGTGCTCCCCTTTATTTGAAAGACCATCATGCAGACCTTCATGTTGGAGGTATAATCACAAAGTGTGAAGCACATCGTTGTGTTCTCCAACCATGCCTCAGCGGCGGTGCCATCTGGGGCACCAAAGAACTCGAGAAATTTAACCTTCTCGAGTTCACAGTGAATGCTACCAGTAACAGTCGATGCATGCGGCGGAACCTCAGCGGGTGTGGGTGCCCTGGCCTCATCTCTGTCCAAGCGACTGATCAGTGCCTCAGACATGCACTGAAAATATCTCATCATCCCGACCACATCGCCAACTTCTATCTGCTCCTATCCGAGAACCTTCTCGTCTCCTTGGGGGTTAGACCCCTCAGGTGTGGATGCTACTGGAGGCATCGCGCCTCCTCCCCTAGCACCCCATCGTCTACCTCTGCGTCATCCTCTAACCATTATTACCTGCACACACACAATCAACTCGATCAACAACAGTATAATCAAATCATGTCAATGAAATCCATAGTGATCCCAAGTCGCAGGTCAAACCCCGCTCTGATACCATATGTATCAGACCTCCCATTCGTCATGACGATGATCCCCAAATAACAAGTGCAATTTTTATTTTTGTTTTAACAAGTGTGTGCGCATGTGTGCAATGGAAACAACATATTCGACTCTGCATCGCCACCCGACGATGATCAAGATGCAAACCACGACGAACACAACAAGATGACACAAGATTCACCACAAGTAACTGCATGCATTAACGATGATCAAATGACTATAATTAAGACTGACTACCCATCCATCCTACCCTGCAATGGTTAGGAACTCCAAGACACATAGGCAATGCTCAAGCCCAGGTTCCCATCGATTTTAACCATTTAAGGTCTCAGGGCTGGCGACTGTTCTGAGGAACATGGAGGTGTCTACATCCCGCTAGACTCAAACAGATAAGCAGCGAAATTATTACTACCAAGTACAACAATAACTAATGAACAACCATGAACTCTATGGAAGGTGAAAATATGAAGGACTCCAACAACAACCATCCATCCATAAGACAAGGCATTATCCATGACTCGATTAGCATTAAATACCGATCCGTTACTCCCTTTACTGTTCATCAGTTGATGATTGGCCAGCTTTATCCTTAAAAGTAATGTAAAATCAATTAATTACCATTCCCCATCACTAAATCATAATAATTTTAATCATAATAACTAATTTTATAACATTAATGAATACATACCATATTACTAACTTACATCACCATACAATCTAACATTTTTATCCATAAAGATTCATTTCCATATCTACATTAATTATTATCGAAGTGTGTATGTACAACAAAAGACATAATTGACTTGAACCACCTAAATGCATAATATATGATAAATGGAAACATAAATATGATAAATAGGATAGTCCAAAATATGAGTTGTCGATGAGTATCACACCATATTGCTTGGATAATTTGTAAAGTGGGAAAAGAATAATTTTTAAGGGAGCAAGCAAATTGTACCATATGACAATTCATTTTGAATTACTAACCATATGCTTTAATTAACTAAAATAATTTTAAAAAGCGAACAATAGAATTATGTATAAAAAGTAGGTTAAAACGGAAATCAGCCCAGGATGAACCCTTATTTTAAAAACGACTGAAGAATTGGTTACCCAAACTTGATTGTGTGCTACTATACTGGCAAGGAGGATATGCTATCTAGACGGTTACAACTATAGCCTCAAACTTAATCCTCAGCATAAAACAGGTTATAAAAAGGAACCCACCGATTTTCCAACATCCACTCTGAGGTAGGAAGGGGATAATCTCAGGTGTTAACAATAGTAACGTAGTGAAATACGCTCCCGACCTTTCACATATCAGAGTTAAAATTTCGGCCAGAACAGCTAGTAAGTGTGTCGGTGTCCCAGTCGCGTTATAGGTGGGATGTGGCAGGAGGCAGGGACCCAATCGTTGGGCATCTCCAAGGGCATAGAGTAAGGAGGACAGGTATCTAGAATTCATCGGCGGAAGGGATAAAAGTCTGGGCACGCTTGGCCCCAAGAATTTAACAAGGCAACCTATGGATGAAAATCCACATGCAAACCCACACAGAATCACGCTAAATGGATAAACAGTAGGCAGTCAAGATGGATTCAGCTCATTTGGGCCTTAGGAGGGTGGTAATCGGCTAAGAAAGGAAAACAACGCTGCCAACAATTAAATGCAAGACCTGATGAATTCAACGATCAGAGTTGGATTCGTTTAATAGGGTAGCGAAAACCAGTTCCACCACCATCATCTCGGCAATCGCAAAAACAGTTGGGGTACCCTCTCCTCGTTTCAGAGTGAAACAAATTTAGAAGCACAAAAAAGGTTTTCACCAAAATTAAACAATCGACATTAATCCAAAAATTGCAGAGGTTAAAGGTAGCGGGTTTTTCTTTTATTCACAGCGACAGAGGCAAACAACGGTTCCACACAGTAGCAGGGAGAAAATGAAAGTTTAAAAATTTGTTTTTCCTCCCCCTTTTTTTTATACAGAGGAATAGCTTTAGAGGGATTTCATGTGGATGGCAGAGGCAAAGTTAACATGATTGGACACTGATTGTAGGGGTGAAGTTAGGCGATCTCCACCAGTTTCATAGGATAAGCTTTCCAGTATTAACCACAGTCGTCGGAGCTAAATTGGGCGACCTTAATACCGTTGCAGAGGCGGACTGTTAAAGGGTTTTCAGCGGATCGCAGAGTCAAAGGGCACAGTTTCCATCCAGTTTTCATGGGCGTAAACATATGTGATTTAATCAATACGGTTCATGCTCTAAAATAAACTTGCATTACGTACAATCTTAAACATAAAATTTCATTATGCCATATTACAGTACATGAATTCAGAAAACAAAATACATTCCATATATGTAAAATTTCAACCAAAATTTCAGACCGGTAACTACAAGAATTGATTCGGCAATAGCTTACATCATAAAATCCAGAAGGATGAAGGAATGATTTCAAAAAAAAATTATTTATCTATTTAATTAACAAAGGTAAATAACTTGATTGGCAGAAGAAGTAGCAGCAATAGAAATTTTATTCTCAAGAGGATCTTCCAAAGCTTGTTAGTTGTAATTCATACTCAGAAACGTATAGGGTATCAAATTGTACAGGATAGCATCAATGATACTGTATCACATGAGAAATTTTAAATACAAATAGCAGTTGCAGCAGCTACACTTATAATCGTCGAGTAGAAAACTATAACAACCATTTAAATCCAATTACAACCAATATTCTGATACCATCATAGATCATAATGCATCCTATTCTACCAAATTAAAAAAAAAACCATACCATTCCCTTAACTCCCACCTCGAATGATGATCGCGTGCTCTGTGCCACTCCTGCTCCATGTCGCTCCCGCTCGCCGACCGTCGAGACTACACCGGTACCTCCCAACCAATCTCTAGGGGTACTCTGCTTCCCCCTTAGCCCCACGAGCCACAGAGGGGCCACACACAATCCAAATGGTCCATCTAGCTTCCCATCTCGCCTCGC
>SNQJ01S0002867.1:127842-141636 GCA_010110895.2 Picea sitchensis
TGACACATCATATTTCGGGACAGAAAAAGTATTCCTTTTATTGATATCAAAAAGTTTACTTACAATGAGATCGGAAATTGCTCGTCAAACCTGGTCCTGGCTCCTCTTCACCAAGATCCAACTACTCTTCCATGTATATTTCTCCTCTCAACCCCTCTCTAGGGAATGGAATAGGATTATGATGGAGGAAAAAGGCAAGAATGGGAAATTCGGGTACAAATCTCACAAGGTGGCTGGAAATTCTTGGGGAAAGGAGGGGATGTGAAACAGGAATAATTTCATTGTTATTATGCTTAGCTTTGGAGTGAGACCCAAACACATCCTTTTATATGACAAACAGATGGTTATTTAGTTGGGTGATGGGCTATAGGAAGTGGGACAGTTGAGAAACTACCCAATAGCCCGTAATCTCAACGAATTCCTTGCAACTTTTTAATTTTTGCAACATTTGTGGGTATATGTAGGTTGTAATGGTACAACTAGCATACATGCATGATATGTAGTGGTGAAACAATAATGTGTACGTGGAAAGTAGTGGTGCAGGGCATGTACATATTCAAAAATGGTGTTTTTAAGAAGAGTTTCTCAGTGCTGGCTTGCAAAAATAGCAAGTAAGAGGGCCTGATGCCAAGTATGCATGTATGGTGAAATTTGGGGCTATAAGATATGCCCCCTAATGTGTGAGTTCAAAATAACATCTGATGGCCAAAATACAATACAAATCTTCACCAATGTACAAAGCGAGTGAGCTCGGGACAAGAGTTCGGGAGGTGTCATCTGCAAAAATAATAATTGTCTCACCAAGGCGGGCATACCCATGCTCGGGATCAAATAAATCATGGATTCCAATCAAATACACTGGAGATCCATGCCATATAACTATATAAAGTGTAGCTGCGATAAATACACAATGGATCTACATCTCAAAATCAAATATATACTTGTATAGTATCCATCTTCAAGAAGAAAATGACGCCTGATGGCTAGAGATGAGGCCTTCAGAGCTCAAGCAACAACTTCAAGATCTTCAAAACTCAGGTAGGAGTGTAATGTGAGTTATGAATTCACTACCCAGAGGTCTTCGATGGATTTTTGGGAACAAACAAGAGGATCTCAATGATGAGGCATAGAACTTAATTGATTTCGAGCAAGGACTTGATTGGTATTTCAGGATGGTCGAGCATGAGGTCAAGAAACAAATTGCATAAAGGCCGACTCAGGTTGGGTAAAAATTCCCTTGGCCAATAGCATGACAGATGATCTGACTCAGGCAGCATGACATTGACATAAGTTCACAATGTAGGAGGCAACACAAACTCTCCATGTGTTTGGAAGAATAACCAAATTGAGGAGGACACAACTCTATGTAGCGAGAATAGCTTCCTAAGTTCATATTAAATCCCAAATCTTGACAAAAAAAATGGAAGGATGTGCTTTGTCCAAGGGTGACTCATTGTGCTGCGATGAAAAGAAATATATTTCCCATCCTCTTTTTGGGGTATATTTGATTTTTTTGTCTTTTTCAATATTTTTGAAGAGCTTGAAAAAGAATAAAAGAATGCTACGTTACAAAGGAGAAACGAGTGTCGTAAGAATACTAGTTCCAAGCGCAAGGAACATACTAATTCTCAAAGCAAGGAGACATGTGCAAGAAAAGGAAACTCGAGAAAATTCCTCCATGGGTCAAGGTGTCAAGACGTAGAGGCAAAGTGCTACAAGGATTGCGTATAAGGCATGATTCAAAGGTTCAGTTGAGAGAAACATGGAGCCGACATTAGGCCAAATACATAGGGATGAAAATGCGATTAATAAGACACGATGAAACGCCCTTCAATGTATTTTTCACAAGCCTAGAGAAGGTAAGCTCGGTGCTTTTTCACTTTTAGAGAGCCCGAAAAAGAATAAAAGAAGACTCTGCTAGGGTACCTTTTTTGAAGATAGTCTAATCAGTTCGAAAAAGGGGTAAACTAGCACTGAAAAGATGTCTATTCAAAACCATTTTAACGAGTGTGACAAAGACAATATCACTCGGCAATGTTTTCAATTTTAAGGAGTTTGAAAAGAGATTAACTATGGACTCACAAACTTTTTCTAGATTTAGTCTCCTTAGCACGAAAAAGTATAAACTTTAATTAGGATAACTCTCTCGGAGAGATGAATCTTTCGAGGTGTACCTTTTTCTTCCTTAATCTACAGGCTGGAAAAAGTGGTAAACTCATGCCAGTAGATTTTTTTCTGAACCAATTAACGAGTGTGAAAGAACAAGGTCACTCGACTATATTTTAAATTTTAAGTTGTCTGAAAAGAGCTTAACTATGGACTTCGTAGGGGATGTTCTTCTAGACCATTTTAACAAGTGTGAAGGAACAAGATCACTCAACAATCTTTTCAATTTTAGGGAGTGTGAAAATATTTTAACTATGGACTTTGTGGGGGTTCCTTTTTCATAAATTTAGTCCCTCAAGCCTGAAAAAGGGTTAAACTTATACCTGAGAATGCTCTTCTACCGAATCAAAGTTCCTAGAGCATACATTTCTTCGTAAAATTAACCATCCAGACCAAAAAAGGGGTAAAATACCACCGAAAATATGTGCCTTCAAGTTTTAGTTTGGTGAGCGTGAAGGACAACAAGATTGCTTGACAATCTTTTTCTGTTTAGAGAGTGTGAAAAGGGCTTAAAGACGACTCATTTTTTGTGAGTCCTGAGGGTGAGGTCAAGAGTGATAACATATCAGACATATGAAGCTCAATATCATAATCAGGACAAGACTAACAAAGACTCTTGAGCCTAAAGTCATTAATGATGGCATGGACACCAAAATGCAACCAGGATCTACCTGGGGCATCCATGTAGAGGTAGGATATACCACTAAATTACAACACTTCTAAAGAAACAATGGCAGTTCTCTGTCACAATTCGGTGGGATCGATCCTATGCAAAGTGAAAAATACAACGAGATGGAAAAATTGGAGGTGGAATCCTAAATTAAGTGAAAAAATTTGGAAAAATGACTCTTACCAAAGAATCTTTAAAAGTGACCCATCTCCCAAAAAAATTTCAAAACCAAAAGGGAACTGTATCATAACATCCAATGAGAAACTCAAGAACCATGGTAAATGATTTTCAAGCTAGAAAAATGGACAAAAGGGTTCAAAAGATGGAAAAAGGGCAAAAAACATCTATAAATTGAAGCTAGCAACTCATTATCACCATTGCAAATTGAGAATTAACCAAAAAGCTAAAAATACCCCTTTGCTAAAAGAGTTGATTCCGGGAGCTTCAGAGGATGAAACCAACTTCCGCTCAGACCAAGTAAGTACAAATCAGCCCCTCTTGCATTTCCATACTTCCTTTCAGTATTTGTTTTAGTTTTTTGGGGGGAGAAAACTTTTAAAAATGGGCGGCCCTATGTGTACGCTGGTTGTCCAAGGACAACCCACACATGTCCGTGGGTAGAAAAAAATATACCCACGTGCATATGAAACTGTGTCCAAGATAGCCCATGTACACCCTCAAAAAGATAGAAAAAATGAAAATAAAAGAGCTAACTTCCTCCATGAACTTTTCATTTGACAAGATGTACATCCACTGGAGAGAGAGGGAGCACAAAGACATTGATATCATGGTCGATGAGAACCCTACAACTATGGCTACATTGAGACAATGTGTTTTATGGAAGTTCTTTCGGTGTCCATTCATGAGGGCACAACCCAGGCTACTGAATGCCTTGGTGGACTATTGGCACCCCGACGTTGAGGTGTTTATGCTTGAGGGGAAATGGTTGACTTCAACAACTGAGGACATTTACTTTCTGACTGGCCTCTCAAGGATAGGGGAACCAGTCAACTTGTAAGGTTTCCCCCACAGGACCTACAACATCGTCGATCTTATCAGACTATATAGCGAGGCCAACACTGAGAAAGTAGGTTCTCAAGTTCCAATCCACGAGATTGCCAACCTATCACTGAAAGTGATAGTTTTACTTATTGGGAGGATCATTGGATCTGTGGCCTTACATCAGGCCTCTCGGGCACACAGGAATTGTACAGTGCATTGCTTAAATGCACGAATATTCGAATGGAGCACGACTATGCTAGACTGCATGAAGAGATAACTCACCAAGTGTCACAAGTAGAGTAAAAAAAACTTCATATTTGGGACCATTTTATGTTCATTCTCCTTTGAGAGGGTATCTAGTCTCAGTCCATGAGAGACAATGTGGGGGCATGTGGCCTCCGCCCCAGTAGTAGGTAGATTGGTGGCATTGCTACTATGAGAGCCTACGATAGAGGGGAGGCAGGACCATAGAGGCCTTCGACGACACCTTTTTTGACTGGTAGGCATGGTAGATTCCAGTGATAGAGGACTATCCCTATATCAGGATCAACTTTTCCATGGACCCATACATGCCCATACCTCCTGGAGAGGAGCGAGGAGAGATGGGAATGTTTGTTTTTAAAGTTATTTTTTTTTTTAGTTTCTTATTATATATATCATTTTTATGTGTACCAAAGTATCTAACAACTATGTATCTATTATGTACATATGTGGGGCTAGTGCATCTAGTAGAATTCACGAGGACCAGACGACATCCTCAACCAAAGCCGGTACCATCTGCAGTTGCTGGACCAGTAGAAGCAACGACAGGTGGACCTCCAGCCGGAGAGGCTGAGAGAGTTTTGAGACGGTAGGAGCGGAACCTCACCGCGCTCACTCATGTAGCTCCCATGGCCGAGATCAAGGATTTCCCACCATTGATGTAGCCTCATGTAGTTGGGGTGCCACAGACCTGGGTCCAACTCTTCTGGCATTGGGAAAACGTTGTTGTTTACTATGGTAGGGCCAACAGACCCTATGCTTAGCTAGGATGGACTACTTACGTGTCGAGGGCACTCTTTGTATATTTTTGAGGGCATAAGCCCCATGATGTGTACTGAACATATTATTTTTTGAGGTTCTTGTGCCCACCTATGTACTCTAAGACTTTTGATATATATATATATATGCGTATTTACACCTTTTATGTCTTATGGATCACATTTTTATAATATATGTACATGTGTATATGTATGCTTCTTTTATGTGTGTGAAATATGTCAATATAATACATGATTAGCTAGAGTATATGTGATTTGATTTAATCTCCTAGGAACATGGATATACGTAATGTAATCAAAGCATTGTTCTAAGAGACGTACCTTAAGGAATCGTCAATGTAGAGTAGGATCATAAATGCGGCAAACCCCATTTAACTAGGACACAACCAATTGAGCATATAAGTAGACCTGGAGTTGAGAGATACCATGTGACAAAGCGTCATGAAGTAACTCTATTACTGCATTGTATTCAGTGACATTGTTTGTGGCATCACCTAAACAGATACCTCCAGAAGATAGCAATTGTCCTTGAGGCATGAAAATCACCCAAGTTGCAGAAGCAAGCCTCCGAGTGTGTCGGCTAGCATCGTGTATGAACCCAACAAACACCTCTTATTCACTTGACATCTTCCATAATGAAAAATATGACGTAAATAATGACACCTCCATAAAGCAAAAAGGCAAAAACTAATTGTATAAGAACTATACATATGTAAAAGAAGTCACCCAAGGCGACTGACCTATGAGTAATACTTATTGAGGTAGAGCCCATTTCTAGGCTCTACCAAAGATTTTCCTTCACAGTCAACCAGACGATAAGAACCCTTATTTAAGACCTATTTCAAAATGAAATGTCTAAACCACATGGGTATGAACTTGCCTACCCACAGGGGATCCTTATCTTCGTCGTAGACTAGGACAAGGTCACCTTCGGAGAAAATCTGAGGACAAACGAACTGATCATATTGACACTTGACTCTTTTCCTGTGATCCTTGTTATCCAAGGCTACATCAAGATGTTTCTCATCGAGATGCTCAATATATAATAAGCATTTCTCAAGCAGTGAAGTGTATGGCAATGACTGTACTGCCAACTTTAGATATGGGATCTGGCACTCTATTGGAAAGATTTCTTCCAGCCCGTAAATGAGTTGAAAAGGTGAGAAATCGATTGCATTCTTTACAGACATTCCATAGGCCCACAATGTCGAGTACAATATCAAATGCCAATTTGACTTGGACGAATTGATCGTTCACTGCATAATAGTCTTGAGGGACTTATTCATAGCTTCTACCTGACCATTTTCTTATGGGTAGTAGGGTGATGAATGCTCTTACCTCAACCGAAGATTTGATGTTAACTATTGTCACAAGAGTTTACTCTTGGCTGTAATAGAACCAAGCCTTAGCACATTTTAAATGAAATAATAATTTGTTGATTGATAAGTCATATGAGGCTTCTAGAACCAGGTCTAAAACATGCCTTTCACTCATTTATAGATCGGAAATGATGATGCATGACCTCGTTTGAGTAATTTAATTAAAATAAGGAGGATGGATAGAATATAGTGGATGAAGAAGACTAAAACAAAGAGTTAGGTATATAATTATGATAAGTCTAATCTTTATTTTAATACAGGAATGACAAATAACTTAAAAAACAATCATGCATATACATAAATTGTAATCTAGGTAGAAACAATTAAGTTACAGGTCTTGTTTTTCTCAAAGCATAAATAGAGGAAAAGATGGACCTAATAGGCTGCCCAATAAGTGACCACAACAAAGGTATTACTAAATTAGAGCCATTACAAGCTGAATATGAAAAAGAGGAAGAAGGGATGAATGTAAATCTTGAGAATACGATACAAGAAAAGACAAAATTACACAGTGATGAGGTATAGAATCTCTTAGCTTATGTTCTATATTTACTAAAAGAAATGGCATTACAAACCAAACCCCAAAAGGCTCTCGGGTTGTTTCACCGCTACCCCTCATTCCTCCAAAAATGGTTATTTAAATCGTCAATATGATATTAACTATTAACCCGTTACATTACACAATATTTTTGCCAAAACTTCTATCAATAATCTAAACGAAATCTTGATTTGTTTCGAGGAATATGGAAACGATTTTCCTTCCTAGAATTCTGTAACTGCTAGGTGCTCTTCCACCTTCTTAAAACTGATGCTAAAATTCACCATATGTTATATTTTCTTGAATAAATATCAATCTAGTCACTTTTTAATCCTCAAGGAACAAGTTTGACCATTATTGCAATCATTCAAATTAATAGATTTGACAAGTGGCATATCTAGTTCATGGATGGTATCGTTGTATCATTTGTTCATTTGCCACCTGCTTGCGAATATTGAGAAGTACGCTTAGATGAGGCCATAATTACATTTTTGCAAAGAGCGATTCTCGGGTTCTTCAAGGACTTAACTGTAAAAGTGGTTATATTACCCAGTATTGGACACATGCCTTCTTTGTAAAAAATTGATGATTGACGCACACAGTTTAGTGATTTACAAACCAAAATCCAGTCCTTAGTGTCGAGCCTGTCCAACATTGTAATAAAATTGTTGCATTGGGATCCCTAAGATCCTTCCCTGACATTAGTTCTATCCATGAAGGAGTCTACATAGAATGGTTTGAAGTGAAGATCCAATCAATCACAAAAACGAGAAACAAATGAGAGCATTCCAGCATCCAAATCCACTTTTGTGAAAACATTTAACCCATCATCATTTGATGCGTATGAATGGAATCTTGAATTTGGGCCTTTGGGCTTCGTGGGAAGGGAGAGGTGGCTATTGAAATATCTTTGTCGGTTAGAATCCCCAAAGTGGAACTCGGCGCTTACGTTTAACCCTGTTCTAGTGATTTTCTTGGTGTGTAGTGCACCTCTTTAGGGTCTCCTCATGAGTTCCTCCACCATGTGACTTAACATTCGGATAGATGGTGCATTTCTTTGGTCCTCACGTGAATTCTCTCCTTGGAGTCTTGTGTCAGTTGTCTTGTGACTTGGAATGTGTGTGGCTTACGGTGGATATTTTGGAGATTGGGATGTGAAGGGTAGTGGACCCATTTTTTTTTATAAAAGAGAATGGTGCAAAGGGTTTGGCTAAATGATTTTTCTCTTATCTTACCAAATATTAATTTCAAAATTATATAAAATAGTTTTAAAATAATATATACAAAAATCCAAAACTTATAGTTTGACTTTATAATTTGACACTCTTCGCAATCAAGGAATCCTGAAGTAAGACCAAATAGGAGACCTTCGGAAACTTTAAATATTTAAGATTTTGGCCAATTGTGACGCAAGGCTTTAAGATTTGGATGGTAGAAAAGCTCGGCGAAAATGGTGATAGGTTTAGAAGTTTTACTACAATGACAAGTTTCTAAGGCTAGCTGGCACAACTGACATAACTTTTCACGAGAGACACTAAGTTTATAAAATTTCAATATTTTTTCCAATATAGGCTCCATCTAGGGATGGTTCTTTCCTACAAAGCGCCAAGAAAAGTAGACCACGTGCCTTCATCCATTGGGTGACCTGAAATCAAACTCTAAAATCTATCATCTTACTTGCGTCTTTACAAAACAAAACCACTTATGCATTCATTGGGCTATGGAGTCATAATGTCTTAAAATGGAACCATACTGGATGCCAAACTGAAAAGAAAAATTCTTAACTGGAAACATACTAAAAACAACCATTGTACTCTAATGCTCGAAGTCAATATTATTTATATACATCACCTACTCTAACCGGTATCACTTCTTTGTTCAAGTATAGGAAAATTTCCAAATCAGCAAAGTGAATATCCGACTAACCAATTTAATTATGCTTCCATCCTTGAGAACAAAAACAATAAGAGCAACTGTGAATTTCTAAACATACCTTGGGAGCAGGTACTTACAGTTTTGAAAATCAAACCTCAAGAAGTTGAAAATGAAAATTTCAATGCCCCATTTTGACTCCATATAAACTGCTACTGGATCGTAGAAGGGAAGATATATACCACTTTTGCAATTAATCCATGCTTCCTCCTGTTGGGCAGGCTGTGTGAAATGTCTTTGCGCACTTTTCCCACTGTTGTTTTTTCTTCTTCTGTTGCAAAAATGTCGCATTGAAACTTACTATTTTGTTGCTCAATAGTTTCTAAACATGGAGGAGAGATAAATTGTTCCAGTAATCCATGCTTATATCCTTCATCCATTGTCCAAAAATATTCTTGATAACTGTCATACATAGGCTGATTTATTTTATGATGTTGTCGGTTTCTTTCCCCTTGAACCGAAATTTATTGTTGCTCATCGTCTTCATAAACAATTTCATCATATTTATCAAACAAAGGAGGTTTGTTGTAAGTTTTCTTGCATGACGAAGAATAAATATGCTCTTGTTCATATTCTGGATACCATCATAAACAGGCTTCTCATAGCATGTTCTAGAACATTGACTTTCAAATTTTTTTGTTTCGTGACGATCTAGAAAAGATGGATGAAAATCAACAGACCGGTTTTCATGAGGATTTACAAAAGTTACCATACCTGAAATCTCATTTACATTTGGGTGATTACAATCCTCTTAAAAATCTTCATGAAATGGAGTTTTGGCAACATACAATACGTCATATTTTAGGGCCTTTACTTGATCATGAAACTGATAGGGAAGGGATTTTTCCATAACAAGATGACTATGTTCTATATCAGCAAACAATGATTGTATATGGTCTTCCATAAGTTGTTGGTCTTCATGAAGATCTAGACCAACGATTTCATCATCATGTTGTACAATTAAACTATTCTCAACATCATTAATATTAAAAAAATCATTATGAACGTATTTCTCTTGAACAACGGAATTAAAAATAGAGTCATATATGAATGATCTTGAATCTATCTCTTCATCTGAAGAATCGTTTTCATCCTCATCACTGTAGTAAATCTGGGTGCGATCAGTTTGAAAGCCTTCTGACCTTTTCGCTTCATCTTCATGGAGTTTGGTTTGATCTTCTTCTTTAATATGATCAAAAGAGCTATCATATTATGCTTCTTTATCAACGAACTCTTCCTCATGCTGGTCATCTTCATCAACTTGAGAAATTTATGCTATTCATTCCTCCTCTTCAAGAGGATTTGTTTGTTTTTTTGCTTTATGAATTTTATATTGCAACAATCTTAAAAAATGAGTTCAAATGAATAGATCCTCTTACAATATTGATGAAAAACTGTGTGAAAATCTTTCAATGAAGGAATACTTGAATGGGGTAAATATTTATACCAGAGTCTAGCATCTCTTTCCAATGAAAACATAAACAGTTTCATGAGGACATCTTCATGATGTACATTTAATTCACCCATGAGCTTGTGAAATTAAAACATGTGTTGAGCAGGATTTTCGTCCACATATCCTCCAAACTTAGGAAGGATGTATCCCCAAATTTTAATGTCTGGAACAACGTTTGGAAAACCATAAACATTTGTAAATTACAAAGGAGAAAACCTTGCAGAAATCTGAGTAACGAACGAATTTGACATTTTGAGACTAGTGGAGTCGCCAGTGAATTATGTAGAGTCTTCAAACCAAGGAGTCTCCAAGTGAATTATCACAACCAATTGAATTCTTGTCCCTTGTTCACCATCAAGGAATAAATCTAAATTTTATCGTATCTCAAGGAACATAACTTTGCTCCCCCGTCCCCGGCAACGATGCCATAAAATGTTGTCGCAAGAGTTGACTCTATGCTGTAATAGAACCAAGCCTTATCAAATTTTAAATTAAATAATAATTTTTTGATTGATCAGTCATATGAGGCTTCTAAAACTAGGTATGAAATAGGCCTTTCACTCATTTATAGATGAGAAATGAAGAGGCATGACCTCGTTTTCCTAATTTAATTAAAATAAGGAAGATGGATAGAAGATAGGAGATGAAGAAGACTGAAAAAAAGAGTTAGGTATCTAATTATGATAATTCTAATTGTTATTTCAACAGAGGAATGACAAATAGCTTCAAAACAAATCGTGCATATACATAACTTGTAATCTAGGCAAAAACAATTAAGTTACAGGTCTTGTTTTGATCAAAGCATAAATAGAGGAAATGTTGGACCTAACAGGCTGCCCAATAAGTGACCACAACAGAGGTACTACTAAATTAGAGCCATTACAAGATGAATATGAAAAAGAGGAAGAAGGTATGAATGTAAATCTTGAGAATATGATAAAAGAAAAGACAAAATTACACAGTGACGAGGTATAGAATCTCTTAGCTTCTGTTCTATATTTACTGGAATAAATGGGATTACAAACCTAGACTCAAAAGGATCTCAAGCTGTTTCCCCCCTACCCCTCATTCCCCAAAAAATGGTTAATTAAATCGTCAATATGATATTAACTATTAACCCATTACATTATACAATCTTTTTGCCAAAAATTCTATCAATAATCTAAAATAATCTTGATTTGTTTCGAGGAATATGGAAACGATTTGCCTTCCTAGAATTTTGTAGTTTCCAGGTGCTCTGCCACCTTCTTAAAACCGATGTTAAACTTCACCGTATGTCATATTTTCTTGAATAAATATCAATCTAGTCAGTTTTTAATCCTCGAGGAATAAGTTTGGCCACTATTGAAATCGTTCAAATTAATAGCTTTGACAAGTGGCATATCTGGTTCATGGATGGTCTCGTTGTATCGTATGTTCATTTTCCACCTACGCGCAAATATTTAGAAGCTCGGCTTCTATCTTTTTTTCTTTGATAGAGGGAATTTTTATTTGGATTGACACATCTAAGCCATATTCTTTAATCCCCTCCACACCCAACCTATGAACACTCAAAGTGTTTGTCTTGAGAGGCCTTTGGAAAAAATTATAAAAGCATTGGATCAATGAAATCAATCATATGACATTAGTACGCTCAGATGAGGCCATAATTACAGTTTTGCAAATATCGACTCTCAGATTATTCAAGGACTTAACTGTCAAAGTGGTTATATTACCCAGTATTGGACGCATGGCTTCTTTGTAAAAAATCGATGATTGACACACACAGTTTAGGGCTTTACAAACAACAATCCATTCCTTAGCGTCGAGCCTATCCAACATTGTAATAAAATTGTTGCATTGTGATCCTTAAGATCCTTCCCTAACATTACTTCTATCCACGAAGGAGTCTACTCAGACTGGTTTGAAGTGAAGATCCAATCAATCAAAAAAATGAGCAACAAATGAGAGCGTTCCAACATCCAAATCCACTTCTATGAAAACATTTAACCCATCAGCGTTTGATGAATATGAATGGAATCTTGACTTCAGACCTTCAGGCTTTGGGGAAAGGGAGAGGTGGCTATTGAAATCTCTTCATCGATCAGAATCCTTGAAGTGGAACTCAGTTCTTATGTTTAACCCTGTTCTAGCGATTTTCTCAGCGTGTAGTGCACCCCTTTCGAGTATCCTCATGAGTTCCTCCTCCATGTTATTTAATGCTCGAAAAGATGGTGCATTGCTTTGGTCCTCATGTGAATTATCTCATTGGAATCATGTGTGAGTTGTCTTGTGACTTGGCATGTGTGTGTCTTATGGTGGATATTTTGGAGATTGGAACGTGAAGGGTAGTGGTCCCAACAATTTTTATAAAAGAGAATATTGCAAAGGGTTTGGCTAAACAATTTTTCTCTTTTCTTACCAAATATTAATTTTAAAATTATATAAAATAATTTTAAAATAATATATAGAAAAATCCAAAACTTATAGTTTGACTTTATAATTTTACACTCTTCACAATCAAGGAATTGCGAAGTAAGACCAAATAAGATACCTTCATAAACTTTAAATCTTTGATATTTTGGCCAATTGTGATGCAAGTCTTTGAGATTTGACGATAGAAAAGCTCGATGAAAATGGTGATAGGTTTAGAATTTTTACTAGAGTGGCAAGGTTCTAAGGCTAGCTGGCACAACTGACATAAATTTTGGTGAGAGACAGTAAGTTTAGAAAAATTCCAAATTTGTTCCAACATTAACTCAGACATCATTTTATTCTGAAAGTGACTCCCATGGTTAGTGATAATCTCCTTCGGGATATTGAACCTTGTTATTATATGGTTAAACAGAAAGAGAGTTGTTGTCTCTCCATCATTATTGAATGTTGGCATAGCCTTGACCTACTTTTTGAAGTAGTCTACTGCTACGATGATATAACGGTGCCCCCTAGCTGAAGTTGGGTGGCATGTAGTATAATCAATCCCCAACTTGGTGAAGGGACCAACTTTAATGACAGGAAACATGGGAGTAGGGTGTGCCCTCATCTTCTGAGAGAAGATATGACACGGGTGACACTTCTTGACTGATTCAACACAATCTTTCATTAACGTTGGCCAAAATTAATCGGCTCATATAATCTTTTGGTTTGTTTCCGAACCAGAAAAATTACCACCACATGCTCAAGTGTGGCAGTCGTTAAGACCAGGTTCCACTTCTTCATGAGTGAGACACCAACGGAGGATGCAATCTACACCTCGACGATACAAAGTGTCATCGAGTATGAGATATTTATTTTCCTGATGGCGTATACATCGATGATCATTGTGAGAAGCAAAGGCGAGGCACATCAAATTCTGGAGATAGGCTAGTATATATCCATACCAGGGGTCCAAAGATGAAATCAGAAAAAGATCTCCTTTAATCGGTCATTCTTCGGGCGTAACATCACCTGACTCAACCGAAAGTTCTAATATAAGTTTCGCAAAGACCAACGACTTCTTAGATTTCACGAAAACAAAATCCAAGTCAAATTCCTAGAGGAAAACAATCCATCTACTGATCTTTCCACCAATTAAACATCTTGTCAACACTTATTGAAATGGATTCACAATGGAAATGGCAGTGGTCTTACAAAGA
>SNQJ01S0002868.1:3911-18541 GCA_010110895.2 Picea sitchensis
GCATCGTACATCTTCTTACATGAGTCAAGATGAGAGATGTAGGGTATCAAGTGGTCTTTTATAGAGTCCACTATGATACTCATGGCATTGATGTCATTGTTCTTGAACTTCTCCATAACTATGCCGTTCTAAGGTTCCTTTTCTTTTCCTTCTTCAAATTGTGGTTCCACGATCTTTCCTTTCATGATATCCAACACTTTATCTTTGGCAAGGATGATATCAATCATTTTCTTCCATGATCCGAGGTTAGAAGTCCCTTCTAACTTGTTTTTTGACTTCATAGAGTAAGTCATGACTGCTTTGACTTGGTCAATCTTTGACTTTGACCAAAAACTCAAACTTGACGTCTTAGCTTGCTGAGAGTACCAAGAGGTGTGCTAGGCTAGGGTGCACTAGGCTATCCAGGAATTAGGTCAATCTCTTCACTTAAGGTGCCTTAACAAGAGGGTTAGGGTTTCGTTGCTACAACAAAAATTTTGTCTGCAACTGTAACTGAGCAAGTCCTCCCAATCTATCTTCCAGTGGTTAGACTCTTCGGAGATAGTGTGGGTCCATAACCTATTAGAAATAATAGGTGTGCTCATTTAACCATAGACAATATAACAATATTGTCACCCAACCATAAGCCGAAGCCACCCCTCAACACCTTAACCTTGACAGAGAGAATAATTTTGGAAGAAAACCCTAGGTCCAAAAGATAATAAAGGTAGCGTACCAGTATCCAGATCTAGCGTACCAAGTAGAAAGTCCAAACCATAACCAAGAGAAAGTCCAAGCCTAAAACCGAAAATTCTAAATTTGCGCACTGACTAAATTTCTGCAGTGGGCACTAAATTTCTATAGTTGTGAGTTGTGTGTGTCCAAATGAGCTCTGGCATCCTGTATTTATACTACTCTTCCTTAGCTGTGTGGGCTGACTTCTCTTTTTGGAGGCTAAAAACTCAATATTAATTATTTTCTTTAGCTGACTTGTCTTCTAGGGTTATGTCCAATGCTTTAGGGTTTCTTCTTGCTTCCCAGAATATTCTATTCTTGTCAGGGTTATACGTGGAGGTTTAATACCTCCCGCAGCTACCATAGTATCAACACTAAGGACGACAAGGAGCAGACTACTCTGATACCACTGATCCAGATTATTTTAGGAACAATATAAAGGCAAATAAATAATAAAGATATAACAAAGAATTACACAGAGATATGGAAAGGAACACAATGATATAGTAAATCTCATATTCTATTAATGATTTTCTAAATACAAAAGACTGTAAAATGAAAAAGCACACAAGATAGCTAGAATGGTGGTAGCTTATCTCTGAGAAGAGCTGTGTCGGCTACGCTCATTCGCAAGAAGCTAGTTACAATGAGGCTCAAAAGACCTTTTCAATATAAATCATAAATGAGAAAACCCTAAACATAAAAAATCTAACCCTAGGAGATGAACCGCCAAAAGTCATGTGGGCCCCAATGGGGTAAGTTGGTATATAAACTTCATCGGGTCATAACTTTTGCATACAATCTTTGTTTTAGGCGTACAATAGCTTCTTGCAAAGAAATATTTGAATACTACACATGTTACCATCACACTTTGGCTAAATCATGTAGTGTGACTTTGGTGGGCCAAAAAAACATTGTTTAGGGACTCAAAACGACCCCGGAACTTTAGGACCCAAAAAACTAGGAAAAAACCGCCAAATTGGAAATTGGTCTTTGAGCCAGTGGAATAGGTGGGTGACCACGTGGAATAGGTGGGTGGCCACCAATATCCATCTGAATCCTTTTTCCAGCATTGTTTGAGGAGCCTATGTTTGGTTTTACCATTTAGGCCCCTTATGTTCCAAGAGATAACTTTCATGAAGAAGGTGGGGGAGTAGGGAGACACTTCTCTATCATTAGAGCAATGTACCCTGGATTTACAAGATACTCACCTAAATATTTAAGCAGCTACTTATGGGATCTTATTCCTTTCTTCTTTTTTTCCCCTTTAGGATTTTTTGGAGGCAATGATGAAGAGGGTTTAATGCCCAGGGAGAAGGTTAAAGAGGGATTCGGGGTCATACCTTGTGATGCATATTCATTGAAGATTTTATTGCATACCAGGGCATCCTCCAAGAGTTGTACTTGTTGGATTGAGTTTGGATCTTGTTGCTTGCACGTCGCTGCTATGGAGTTGAGATCCAGATCTCTGAGGTCCATATCCTCGCCTTCATCAGAATCGGGTTGATCTTATGTTTCATCCTGCGTTTCCACTTCTCCATCTTGATGAGTAATCTCTTCTTGTCCCATGGTCTTGCGCATTTTGGCATTGTCCTCCATTGGGGATGACATGGTTCTGGTGTGGTTTGTCGGTGGTCCTTGCTTTTCTTGAGTGCCCTGGTCTTCCCCTTCTTGGGAGAGGGCTCCGAAGGAGTTTCAAGATTTGAAATCCTTATTGGGGGGTGGGGGAATTGGGATTTCTTCTGTATTTTTTCCTGGATGGAACTTGCTCAAAGTCGTCTGCGTCCGAATTGGATGAAGAGGGGGAGGAATTGGCTTGAGCATTTAGGGGGCAGTCTCAGAATAGGTGGCCATGTTCATTGCAGCGTCTGCAGTGGAAGGGGATGTGCTCATAATCGAGATTTTGAACCCATTCGTCATCCTGATAATAAAAACTTATGGAGTTTGGAAATGCCTTGGTGAGATCCATATAGACACAGATGCATCCATACCATAAGTAGTGTAGCGGCCAGTTTTGGTGATCTCCGAGATCTTGACAAAATTGCCAAGGGTATTACCAATGCCTTCGAGTATTTCCTCATCCCAGAATTCCTGAGGGAGGGAATATAGTTGAATCCAAACTGGTGTTGCAGTGAAATCTTCTTTTTCTGGTGAAAATCGCTCCGTCCAAGGTCGAAAGTGAAGGCCAGCCGAGTTGAAAAAATAAGGGCCGTTTTCAAAGACTCGATCGCGGTCCTCCAGGTTTGAGAAGATAGCAGTGGAAAAGCCCTTCAAGCCTAGTTTGAGGTCGATTTGGCCTTAAGGTTTCCAAGTTTTGTTGATCCACCAGATTAGGGATTTTTCTCTTGACCATATGCCCATAAACTTGCCTATGAATGCATGCTCCTACATATGTTGTATGTAACTGCTTATCTTCTCTGTCCTTACTTTGTATTTCGGATTTTCATATGCTTTGGGGAGACAGCTAGTAGTAGAGCCCAGGATTGAATTTGTCTGTTTTCCTTGGTCCAATGTCGATGCTTGAGTGCTCGATGCTGGTTGTTTTCCTTTCTCAGCTTCGGGTGAAGATGTTACTCTGCGTGTTCGATGGACTTAAGAGGAAGAGGGATCGCAATGTCGATTTCGACGCCCCGTCAGAATGCGGTTGTAGGAGGGAGCGACCGAAAACCATGAAAGAAGAGAAACCTGATACGAAGATGTAGAAACCCTAGGAATTACTCAGAACGTTCTATACGTATAGGTGCATTATTATAGATATATTGTTTTTATGAAATGATTAAATTATTATTTAATTAATTATTATTATATATTGAATATATTGTTAACATATAAGTGACATTGTACAAATATAATAGAACTTCATCAAAACTATGGACTTATATAAATCATGAACAAGTTATGCCATTCAGTTTCTTTAAATTTAACGAAAATAAATAAAATGCTAGGAATATTGGGAAGATGGAGCAAGTTTGAAAGAACGGTAATGTGTAATGAAATTGCTTAATTATATTTGTTTGTAAATAAATAACTAGATTATGTTTAACGGGTGAAAAGGCTACAATCCTTAAATAAAGGATGCGTCTTTCTGGTCCTTCAGATGATAATCATCAAATAGCTCGAAATCAAATTCAAGGAATGAACCCATCCTCCTTGAATAACCCAACAAAATATTACTAAGAATGGAACAGCAGATGGAAACTTCCTTGTTTAGCTGCTTCTTCTTCTGCAGCTGTCCGGGGAAAAAGCATTCAAGGCTCTCCCACTCAGAGAAACGAGGAAGTAAATTCACACAGCATATCATCACCCAAACCCTATCTCGTTCAGGGTCTTCTGAAAGGTTCTCGTCCGATGATGAAATGTTCTCCACTGACGATATCAGAAAACCTAAACCTAATTATCAAACTCGTTATCAAAAAGCAAAAGAGACCGAGATCAGCAAATTTTTTGTTGCAGATGATGAGGTCAAACAGTACACGCTGTGTGAACATGAAGGACAAGAATCTGATATCAGCTATGAAAGTAGTGTTGAAATACCCAGAAGCAGATATTCTGAAACCAGCAACGACCGGTCAATTTATAGAGAATGCAGAGAAGAATTCAGCAGTGATGGAAATTCAACCACGAGCAGAGACTCTGAAATCAGCCATCAAAGTTTCAGAGATGAGAGACAGAATGACACAGAATCTAAGACCAGTCACGAAAGTTATAGAATTGAAATACCAACGGTCATGAGAAGTAGTGAAACCAACGGTCACAGAGATGAGAGACAGAGTGACACAGAATCTAAGACCAGTCAGGAAAGTTATAGAATTGAAATACCAACGGTCATGACAAGTAGTGAAACCAACGGTCACAGAGATGAGAGACAGAGTGACACAGAATCTAAGACCAGTCACGAAAGTTATAGAATTGAAATACCAACGGTCAGAAGTAGTGAAACCAACGGTCACAACAGTTGTAGACTTGGAATTTTCACTAGTTTGATAGATGAGAGGCCGAATGACACGGAATCTAAGACCAGTCACACAAGTTATAGAATTGAAATACCAATGGGCATGAGAGGTAGTGAAACCACCAGTCACAGGAGTTGTCAACTTGTGATACCCACTAGCAGAGGCTCTGAAATCAGCCATGTAAGTTATAGAGATGAAAATCAAGCAAAAGATGGTGAAACAAGCAGTCAGCAAAGCAGTTGTGGAGATGGAATACCCATACACAGAGGCTCTGATAGAGGGCAGTCTGAAAGGTCCTCTTGTGACAATGAAACGTGTTCTTGCAACAATATCAAAAAACCTAAATCTGGTTATGGAAATCTAAAAGAGACCGAGATCAGCAAAAATGTTTTTGCAGATGATAAGAAGGTAAAACAGTACACAATGAATGAACAGGATGGAGAGGCATCTGAAATCAGCCTGCCTGAAAGCTATAGCATTGAAATACCCAGAAGCACAGACTCTAAAACCAGCAGTGAAACTAGCAGTCAGGAAAGCTGTAGAGCAGGAATGCTCACTAGAAGAGACTTTGAAATCAGCTCTAAAGGTTATAGGGATGAGAAACCAAGACACAGAGAATCTAAAACCAGCCACAGGATGAGCAAAATTGTTGTTGCAGATGATAAGGACGTAAAACAATACACAATGAATGAACATGATGGAGAGGCATCTGAGATCAGCCCACATGAAAGCTATAGTGTTGAAATACCTAGAAACAGAGATTCTGAAACCAGAAGTCAGAATAGTTATACAGATGGAATACTCATTAGTAGAGACTCCGAAATCAGCCATAAAAGCTATGGAGATGAGAGACCGAAACAGAGAAAATCTAAATCCGCCCACAAAAGTTATAGAATTGAAATACCAATGGTCATAAGTAGTGAAACCAGCAGTCAGAAAAGTTATAGTGATGGAATACCCACCAACAGAGATTCTGAAATCAGCCATGAAAGTTATAGGGCTGAGAAACCAAGAGAAGGACAATCTAAAACCGGCTACAAGAGTCATAGTATTGAAATACCAATGCCCATTAGACATAATGAAACCAGCTTTCAGGAAAGTTCATGTAGAGAAGGAAAATCCATATACAGAGGCTCCAAAATTAGGCCGAAATCTAGTTGGAGAGATGTATTATCGATTCATAGATTCGCTCAATTCAATTGGAGAAAGAGTAAACATGAATTTGCGGATTCCAGAGATTCTAAAATCAGCCAGAGAAGTTATAGAGATGAAAATGGGTCAGAAATCAGACAGAAAACCASAGATAAAACACCCTTCTATACCGAATCTRCAAGCACGAGSGACGAATTTGAGGATCATCCGGATAAATCGATAATTATGAGTCCCTTTCGTGATTCTGAAGATTACGCTGAAATCATTATACAGCTGATCAGGCAGTTTTTTGCAGAGGGAGGRTTGCATGCAGCAGAGATTCGTGGAATTGATGATGCGGATTGCATATCTGCCGTTGGTTGTCGGGAGGGTATTCACTAGTTGGCGCAGACACACGAGGAGGGCGGTAGTTGCCATGGCAGCACTGTTATAGAAGTTCATGGCCGATGCTATGAGCACAAGTTAGAAGTTCATGGATGTCATGTGCATCAATGAACCATAGATTATCTAACATTTTAAACCCATAAAAACTCGCGTTTCTGTGTTCTACACGGCATTGTAGTGTGGCTTATACATTTAATGGGGAGCTTTTTAAAAAAATTACTGAGATTTGAGAGGCTCTTTTTTTTTAAGCTCTACCAGGGAGATATGTAATTCACTTCGTATTGAAGATGGAGCTGTTTGAAGACTAGTTTACAACTGAAATTAAAAAATAAATAAATAAAAATGTTAATTTTAAATAAAATATTTGAATATCCAATTTCATTAAAATATTTTAATATTTATTTTTATAAGTAATTAAAAATTTAAAAATTTAATTGGATTTCTTTAAAATGTTAAAAATTATTAAGAGAAGTCTTCTAAAATTATTAAAGTTTTGATGACTTAGAAAGTTAAGAAGGTAATATTTTGAAATTAAGATCTAATTTGGGTGTAGGGAGGGTGGTGTAAGAGAAAGCATTTTTCATTTTCAACTCTCTTAGTTTCAGAAAGGCGACAAATTCTTTCCTATCAGGGTGTTTTGGGTATTGCCCAACCTCCAATTTCATTATGCAGCTCATAAGAATTAGTTCTTATTTTAGCAATATTGATTCTCTTCTTTACAATAGTCAAAACAAAGAGTGAGAGTAACTTTGAATCTATTATGGATAGAAAAGGATAAGTCACTTTAAGTGAATTGACAAAATTTGAGAAAAAACTTGTACCTAAGATATTTGATCTCTACCAGTGCATGATAAATGACAAATCTAGATTTAAGATGGATCTACATTGATAACATGGAGTTAACACCTAGCATATATATGAAGACCTAGTGTAAATGAACATCTTAAATTTGGATGTTTGCACCTTTATAGATTTATATAAGTGTTAAAGAAATAGACTTTTACCCTCGTTGGATTTTGGATTTTGGATAATATTAATACTAATAATGTTTTTTATCATCTAAAAATTATGTAATCTATTTAAAAAGAAAAATATATTTTTCTAACAAATGTTTTTTAAGGATACAAAAGACTTTTTTTGTCAAATTTCATTATTAAACAATTATTTTAATATTTTAAATTAATTTATATTTAGTACATTTTCAAAAGATAAGTTATAAGGATGAAAATTTATTTCAAAATGTAGAAATCTTGATGAAATGTAAAATGTTTGACATAATTTTATAAAAAGATTCAAATTTCCAAGAATTCTATATATTTTCTATAAAATTTTGGCTATTTTAAAATAAAATAACTTTATTTTATAAAATTAAAAAATATCACTAAAAATAAAACAAAATTATATAATCTTTGAAATTAATCTATAATAATATATAACCCCTAAAATTTTCAATATTAACATTTTTAAGTTACTATTTAATTTCATCATTATAAATATACACAAACTAACACATCTCTTGTTATACTTTCCATTTTACAAATGCTTTCAATTTAATTAAGCCATGTATCTTGTCCTTTTCCATTCTATAAATATATTATTTGAGTTTTTTAAAAGTCGACCATGAATTATTTCCTCATTATAAGCGTGCATCTAAATTAACAAAACAAGCGTGCATCTAAATTAACAAAACCATTTATAGCTTTATTTTCTAAATTTATAAATATGTTGTATTTGTGATTTTTAAAAGGTTGTTATGATTTAATGGCGAATTTGAAAATGATTATTATTATTTTTTTCCTCGAAAAAGTTTATAATTTCATTATATTATAACAAAATTATCTAGACAAATATATACAAGCCCCATTAGTAACAACCTTGTATATATTATCCAGCAAATTGTAGTTCTAAACTAGTGATGCATGCACTATACATCATTACATCTAGTATATCCTTTACATATGTCCCATATTCAGTCCCAAAAACAAGTAAATATGCCCACATTTTGCATCCAAAATAGTGGGTGTATCCCACAAATGAACAATATTGTATCATAAAACATTGCATACAACCCAATATTTACACATAAAGCTTTTTCCTTCACAAAATAAGATGCCAAGGAGATCAAATATCCTGAATATCATGAAAAGGTCTATGATAGAAGCCACGCATTCCTGTTGATGATTGTTCTTCAATATATCGTTGTCCATATTCTAGTTGCGAGGCTTCTTTGGAAATCTCAACCACCAACTGGTTCCGCTCCCTGTAAATATGGGAAAATGAAATGAAGTCAAATAAACTTTTAATACGAAATACATCCTCTAATATTGGACCAAGTCGAGAAGCATGGCATCTGTGGACACCATTTTCCTAGTTGATGATTATTAAGGAATCACCAAAAACTTGTAATGTCTGGTAGCCCTGCTCCACTGGAAATAATAATAATAGTTTTAAAGCCATTAATTCTGAGTAGTTATTTGTACCTACCCCCATTAGTAACAACCTTGTATATATTATCCAACAAATTGTAGTTCTAAACTAATGATGCATGCACTACACATCATTACATCTAGCATATCCTTTACAAATGTTCCATATTCAGTCTCCAAAACAAGTAAAGTTGCCGACATTTTCCCTCCAAAATAGTGGGTGTATCCCACCAACGAACAATACTATATCATAAAATATTACATACAACCCAATATTTACACAGAAAGTCTTTTCCTTCCCAAAATAAGATGCCAATGAGATCAAATATCCTGAATATCATGAAAAGGTCTATGATGCAAGCCATAGATTCTCATTGATGATTGTTCTTCAATATACCATTGTCCATATGCTAGTTGCGTGGCTTCTTTGGAAATATCGTCCGCCAACTGGTTCCGCTTCCTGTAAATATAGGAAAATGAAATGAAGTCAAATAAAATTTTAATATGAAATACATCCTCTAATATCGGAACAAGTTGAGGAACATGGCATCTGCGAACACCATTTTCCCAGTTGATGATTATTAAGGAATCACCAAAAAGTTGTAATGTCTGGCAGCCCTACTCTACTGCAAATAATAATAATAGTTTTAAAGCCATTAATTCTGAGTAGTTATTTGTGCATGCCCCCAAGCCTTCTTTGAGTGTGTATTAATGTGAATTTGAGATGTAGAGGCATCTACCCCCACCACAAAAAAGATGATATGCTGACGTTGCTCCATCAAAATATCCCCAGAGTTTGTTGTTGTCATAGAACTTTTCCTTGATAGATCGTGGATGTGCTAAATCTTCCCCCCTCCCGGGGGCTGTATAAGGAATCCATGATCCCAATACTGTTGACAGAGACTATGCCGACCAATGAGAATTCATCATGGAATATAGTTCTGTTATGAGAAATCCATATCCCCCAGGCCATAATTAATGGGAAGGCCATGTTCACACCATTCCCTCGCTCACACAGCCACAACTGAAAAGCCGATTCAAAAGTGTTTCCTTGCTAGCACCTGAGAGTGGGTTTCAAATTCCTGGAAAATGTCCAAACATACCTGACATAGGAACATTGCAAGAAAAGATGTTCCATAGTTTCTAATTGTGATTTTCAGAGAGCGCATCATCCCGGGCCATATAAGTGTCATTTTTGTAAATTATCCCAAGTAGGTAATTTATTTGCCAGAATCGACCAGACCATAAGCTTCCCTTTCGTCGGACAATGTTGTTTCTAGAGCTTCCTCCACCACCAAAGTGTTTCTCTCTGTTAAAATTCCACACTTCATTTAATGTAGCCCGCATGAGGGGTATATTCACCATCCCCGTTGTCATCCCAAAGTAATTAATATTCTCTATCAACCAGTTGAATAGAGGCATCCCTTAGAGCCTATAAATATATGTCCCAATGGATGAGGTCCTCCTCAAGGAGTCCTAGCCTTCGCCCCGAAAACCAACCTTGATGCCAAATTGTAGTTTTTGTGGGATCCCCGACCTGAGCTAGATTGTAGAAACCACCTTGTTCCAATCTAATACGAGTCCCTGCATGTAATAGATGACCCAGCCTGCTACCAGCCCACAAATCCATACCAAGATGAACCAACCTACCAGAACCAACCCTCCAAACTAGGCTATTCCCAATTAGATCAAAAGACTTAATCACAACTTTACAGATAATAGAAATACCCAACGAATTTTTATTTGCATCCTGTATCCAATCTAGACTAGTGAGAGGTGAAATGTATTTCTGATATACTACTCTATTCTAGAGGTTAGTAGTTTTTATCAAACACCAGGAGAATTTCACTGCAAGTTCTTTTGAAAATAAAAAGATGTTCTTCAATCTCCAACCCCTTATTTCCTTCAGAACTGCAATCCACTTTTACCTAACCCAAGGAAAAACCTTTTTATCCTTGTTTCCTTGCCACAGATAAGAAAAACACAACCTCCTGAACTTTTCCAAAATACCTTTTGGAATCCAAGATAAAGACATCCAATATATTGGGATAGCCTCCAACACCAACTTTATTAGAACTAATCGGCCAGCCCGGGACAACCATTGATGGCTCCAAACCTTTAATTTTTTTTTCTAATTTTGCAATGAGCCACAACCAGTCCGTCTTTCAATAGTCATTTGGTTTTAACTGAAAACCAAGATATTTCAATCCCACATCCAGTTCAAAAACCTGAAAGGGAAGACTAGAAGTGATGAATTGTGACTCCCCCCCATCCAAAGATGCAATGGTAATACTGGATTTATGTTCATTGATTAACATATCAGTCGCCTATTTAAAAATTGTTAAGCCATCAGAAAGTTTTTCAGTGTCCCTTCTAGATCCATCACAGAAGATTAAGATATCATCAACAAAGAGTAAATGTTAGATATGTAAACCCGGAGAGATTTTTATACCTCTAAAGGTACCTTTAGACTTTGCCTCATTCAAAGAATGACTGAGACTTTCAGCTATCAAAAGAAAAAGGAGTGGAGACAAGGGGCACCCCTGTCTAATTCCCATGTTTTCTTTGAAGAATGAGGAGGCTAAACCATTAATCATAATGGAGAAAGAAACTTTTGTAAGGCATCCCATAACCCAATTTGTGAAGGCCAACCCAAACCCAAGGTGAATCAACATCATCTGAATATAAAGCCAATTTAATCTATCATAATCTTTCGATAGATCAATTTTGAAAATTGCCAATTTGAGTTTTCTTTTTTTCATACTATGTAAGCCTTCCTGTGCAACCCCAATAGCCTCATGTATATGTCTGCCCACCAGGAAACCAAACTGTTCACTTGAAATATTTCTAGAAAGAATATATTTTAGTCTTATGATGATAACTTTAGAGATGATCTTATAAATATAGTTTCATAAGGAAATAGGTCGAAAATCATCAAAGGAGGAGGGGTTATCATTCTTGGGAATTAAAGCTATGAAATTAGAATTTAATGGTTCATGAATATGACCATTTTTCCTTGATTATTCAACCAATTTTAAAATATCAATGGCCAACAAGTCATAAAAACCTATATAAAATTCAATTGGCCAGCCATCAAGACCTGGAATTTTACCCTTTTGAAAAGAATGCAGGACTTCCAATAATTCCTTTTTCGAGACCTCCTCCATAAAGGAAAAAATCTCTTCCTCCTGAACAAAACAAGGGAATAACCTGACAACTTTAACAATTTCATATATGGAGGTCCCCTCCTATGCCTTGAAAAGGTTTTTAAAATGTGCAATTCCCAGTGAAGACAGACCTTCAAAAGAATTGACAATTCGACCATCACCCTGATGTAGTCCCCAAATAGTATTTGTCAATTTCCTACCTTTGGTATAAGAATGAAAGAATTTTGTATTCTCATCCCCACAGGTAAGCCAAATAGCACAACTTTTTAATCTCCAAAAGGATTCCTTTTCTTCTAGTAGAGCCCTCCGCCCAAATTTTAATCTGACCAACTCCACTTTTCCCTCACTGGTACAAGACCCCCGACCGTTGCCATCCTACCAATCCAGCAAAGTTTGTTCAATGAGTTTTAACTCATGCTCCTCTTTTACTTTTTTTCTCATGTTCCCAAGAGATGGTTTCCTTCTTGATTCTTTTCAAATTTTCCAAAAAATGTACAACTGGATGAATATGAGTATTTGTCCCAATGGGGATACAAATCCTATGTACCAATGCTTGATATTTCAGATCCGTTAACCACCCCTCAAAAAATTTAAAAGGACTGAGAGCACGTCGGACCCTACCACACAGCTCCAAAACATTGGGATTGTGGTCCGATTCACCACTACTGGCAATCCATTTTTGAACAAGCGCCATAGATTCTACAAGATACTCCACCAATAAGAAACGATCCAGTCGTTTAGCAACTTGGTCATCTCCAGTCCTCCCATTCCTCCAAGTCGGCTTAAGTTTTACTGTTTCAATATCCAGTAGCCCATGTTGATCTAGAAAATGAATAAAGTAATTGGTCAATTGATCTGGTTTTTTCGAGGACTCCAGACCTCTGTCACTCCCAAGGAGAAGTTAAAATAACCACCAATAATAACCTCCTTAGCATAAAACCAAGAGAATTTGGTCAAGTATTCCCAAAAACATTGTCTATCAAATTAAGGACCATAAATAATTACCAGAGTCAAAGAACGTCCCAATTCAGCTGTGAAAACATTGAGACTGATCCCCGATTCAAAACCCCAAACTCGTTCACAGTTGCACTTCTTATGTAACCACCCTGTAGCCAATCCCCCAGAGCATCCATTTTCATCCATCGCCGCAAAGAACCATCCTGGAAGCAAATATTATAATGCTTCTACCACCGATTCACTAAGCCCTGGAGTTTCTTGAAAAATAACCTCTGGAGAAACAATTTCTACCAATCTTTTTAAAGACGATTTTTTTACAGGGTTCACTAGTCCTCGACAATTAAAGGATGGGATTTTCATAGGGAAACCACCCCATGGGATTTCTTTTCTCTAAGAACCCATTCAATGGAATATTGTCTACCCAAGGCCAAATCAATCCTGGCCCGATCTTGAGCCAAGAGTAGATGTGACTTCCTTCCCTGACCTTAGACTGATATTGGAGCACATGGTAAAGTTCCCAAACCATGACCCACAATCTCCTCATCTCCACCCACACAAAATTCCTTAGTTAAAATGGACCTGTTACGTAAATAATAGTGAACCCTACTCCCATCAAATGAAGAATTTCCAGAGGATGACTGGGAGCAAAGGTGGGGAAAGGTCCCAGTCAAGTCCAGTGGGGAAGTAGAAAGGGAGGGAGTAGACTCCGCAACAGTGGAAAATCCAACAGAAGAAAAACCCGAAGTACCTACAACCTCTTCGGTAATCAAAGGGGAAGAAACCTTTAAATCACAAATGAACCCCGACTCCTTCTCACATAAGTAACTACCAGAGTTATAAGAGGAGGAGGGTAATACTCCCTGACAGTAGGAACCTTACAAAAAACCGCAACCGTGCACGACAAAGGGGGGCCAGTGGAGAACTACAACGTTGAGATAGAAACATCCCCCAAACCTCCCGACGGAAACAAAATATCAGAATTTTAATTAGAGACAACCGAAATATTGGTAGTCGACAACTTACCTGACAACAGTAGAGACCTTGGACAAGCCTTTTTTGTTGTCTTTTGTACTTGTAACAAATCTGCATCCTTTCATAGAGGGCCAATACTAGTGATAACACATGGATGCCACCCCCTGCCTAATATCATACTAAGATCCTTTGTTTCCTCCATAGAGATATCCCCCAAAACCTCAGTTGCCAAGTCCAACCACCTTGGCGCAACATATAGATCTTCACCCGTAGTCCCCTAAAACTTCCCCTTGAAAGGAATTTTACACTCCGCAACTCCGTGCCCATAGATATGGCATCTATGACACCAGAAGGGAATTCCTTCATAGTCCAAAGGTTGGATAAAGGATCCAGACGTCATCTCAATTGTCAATTCCTTTAGTAACCCCGGTCGAAGATCCAGCCTCACCAAGATCCTGGCCACTAACATCAAACCAGTCTCCTCAAAAGACATATACTCTTCAATATAGATGCCCAATTTGTTTCCAATGGCCGCAAAGCGAACATGATTCCAATATTGCATAGGAAGGCCTGGAAAATGTACCCAGATGGGTAACACATGCACCCGCTCCTGTTTTGCATCAAATTTTGGAGTCTACATTTTAAGAACAATAGGCGTCCTAGCCATGCTCCAAATTTTCGACAATATCTAGGACACATCTTCTGTGGTAGAGAAAAGGAATGCAAACTAGCCCTTAGCCTAATACTTGGAGGTTGTGAGATATTATTCCCCTAGGTATTAGGCAACCAAGTCCTCATAAAATCATCCCCTAACCATTTCCCTCATTCCCTGCCCATCACTGCCATCTCAAATAATTCCACGACACCATCCATATCAATGTCTTCACCAAACACCATGCTTTCCG
>SNQJ01S0002868.1:40642-54244 GCA_010110895.2 Picea sitchensis
AAATCCAACTTAGCCCTTCTCCATGAGAGCTCCTCTCCTTTTATAAGATGAAGAGGATAAGGTGAGGAGGTTAGGATGATCCCACTAAATCATAAAAGCGAGTAAGATCCAAACCATTCAGATGCCACCTCACCATGGAAATTTCTCCTTCTAGAAGATTCGAGAAAACACTCATTTTTCCCACGTGTAAGCATTCTCGCACCCTACCTATAGAGCAGAATACGAACTCCTCACGACCTAGCTATGATGTAGCCTACGAGAATCAGGCATTCTCACACCCTAGCTATAATGCAGCTTGCGAACTTCATTTTTTATAGGGTTTTTACAAAGGAAAATGCAACTTCTTTTCTCAGAAAAAGTTCTTCTCCCTTCTTTCTTCAGGAACTCAGGCTACTGACCCCTCTGAATACTACAAATAGGTTTACATCATTAATGGTCATAGGGATGATGAAAATAATGTGTAACAAATTTCCATCCTTAAAATCATCCTTGGTAAAAAATATTGTAGAAGAGAACAAAGATATTGTTGCTTCACCTACGAGGGTTCCTCTTCACTTCCCAATCAAACCAAGCTATAACAAAGTCCTTCATAGCTCTATTTTCCACCAGGGATGATTTTAAGGATGGAAATTTATATTAAAATGTAGAAACCCGGGATAATCTTACTAGTCCTTAATATGTAAAATATAAAATGCTTGGCGATATTTTTGTAAAAATATTCAAATTTCTAAGGATTTTATATAGTTTCTATAAAATTTTGACAATTTTTAAGGTAAAATAATTTTATTCTATGGAATTTAGGCAAATTGTTTTTAGAAAAAATGGAAATTGGTGAATATTTTTTTTAGAAAAACCACGGAAAATTAGCCCATTTGCGAAATTTAGCCCCTAAAATCATCTATGTTTTCCACAACCCTTTTCAGGAATCCTTGGGTTCCAACCATTAGCCCCCACTAATATATCTATTCATGCTACATCTTCACTGACAGAGTCCTCCCACACTTAGGAATATCATGCAACTAGATTAGTTGAATAGATCAAACCCTTCTAGCAATAGGTTCATGAAATCCTTCAAAAAGATAAGCATGACAACTTCTTCAACAAGGAAAGTAGCTCACCAATGTTTATATTCATCAAAATCTTCCTTATCTCCCACGGGAATTTGATGCAATGGGGACCATTAGTTCCTAGGGGGAGGAATGATTCACGTGGATATCGATGGCCACCCACATATTCCATTGGCCCAAAACCTTTCCAATTATCTACACCTTTCCAAGGAGCTATCATGTGCCCCCAGAAGAGATCGTATGCAAAAGTTATTCCCTCGGGAAGTTAATGTATCAACTACCCCCATCGGGGCCTACAAACCTTTTGGCATTTCATCTCCTAGGTTAGGGTTTTGGATGTGTAGGGTTTTCTCATTTATTATTTATGTCAAAAAGGCCTTTGGAGCCTCATTGTAAACATATTCTTGTGAATTAATGTATTTGTCACATCTCTTCTTAGAAATAAGTTGCCACCATTCTAGCGAGTTCATTCACTCTATATTTTTACAGTTTTTGTACATTTAATTCATTAATAAAAATTGTGTATTAATGTGTCTCTGTGCTTCTTGCAATATATATGTGCATTTCCTTATTATATCTCTACCTCCATTTCGTTCTCAAAATAATTCGGATCAAAAAATGACATATCTATTGGATCAAGAGTGTTGCATTGGGTGTTTGAAAGACCAAGCAAAAATCCACTATCTTTTGCAACGGATCTATCATATCTAAAAGGATTTATTATTAGATCGATAACCAATAGTAAGAAATCAAAGGACAGATTTCACGGAAGCAGTCAGACTATAGTCAGATCGGTTGTTGGGGACAAAACATATATTCAGTTACAAGTCACATGGAACAATATAGGTATCAACGTAAGAGTCGTGTTGTTAGCACACATAGTGTGGGTAGAGATCGTATAGGATAATATAAGGGAAATTTCAGTAGAAGATTATTAGATCAAATCTTGGAGATGGAAATCGGATTTAGATTTGAGGACAAGTTTGATGGGGTTTCCAACTACATTCCTTGAAAGGAGAGAATCATGTTTGTATTGATGGAGAATCGGATATGGGAATTTTCTAATACTCATGTCACTCCTCCAATAAATGTGGCAAAATTCGCCATCCATAATCAGAAGGATGTGAAAGCTAGGCGCATTATTCTAGATGGAGTGAAGAATCATTTGATCCATCATTTATCTGGAAATACAACTACGAGGGACATGTGGGAGGCTATGAAGGATTTATTTGAGAGTAATAATGAGAACATAAAAATGGTGCTGAGAGAGAATCTAAGAGACACAAATATGACAGGATCAAACATGGTGACAACTTATCTCAGATGTATCCGACATGTTCGAGAAGAACTTAATGCAGTATGGGAGAAAATGGATGATTCATAGTTGGTGAAGATGACACTCAAAGGCTTCAGGAAGGAGTGGACATTGTTCATAAAATGGATCATAGCACATGAGAATCTCCCTGATTGGTTGATATTGTGGGATGACTTCATTTAGGAATAAATTCGAGATGAATATTTGAATGGAGGTCAGTAAAAGAATGATGATGATAACCTTTCTCTTGCCAACTAGGAAAATAAGGGAAAGTTCAAGAAGATTTCCATTGGAGAGTCTACCTCTCAAGATGACAATAAGAAGGACATAAGAAAAGTAAATTTATTTGCATGTCACAAGTTTGGGCATTATGCAGGTCAATTTTTGAACAACAATAAGGGAAACAAGACACAATCATAGGTAGTTGCATTGACAAAGTCTCAAATGGATGATTTTTCCAAGAAGTTTGAACATATAGATTTCTTACTTGTTTATGAGACTTCCTTGGGAACCATATTAGTTGGTGTATGGATAATATATAGTGGATACATATGTCATAAGACAGGAGCATGATAGTTGTTCGAGAGCTTCATGAAGTTTTACTCAGACGTTCATGTGGAACTTGGTATGGGCACCAAGAAGACAAGTCTGAGCGAGATAGCATGAATAGATTTTGTTTCAGAGGGAGAAACCATGGTAGCATATCTGGTAACGAAGACAAAGCCACATCCAGGTGGTAGAAGTACCTTCCTCGCTAAGTGGGAGTGTTGATGTATGTAGCATCAGACAAGTACTTCCACATTGACTTGTGTCTAGCATGTGGAAATTGTCCAAAGACTTCTACCTTGAGACTTTACTTTAATTAAAGTAATTATTAAAGTAAATTTCTTTTATTAGTGATTTGAGTTGTATTTAAGGAGATGATTTAATTGGAATTAGTGAGTAAAATAATAGTCGTTGTTCTCAAGTGAGGTGAGAATTAATCTCAACCATCAATCACTTTGGAGAATAGGGCTAGGTCATAACTCAATCTTATAAAATCATGGCAAGGGTGAAGGTAAATATTTTTTTCACATAGATATAGCAAAGAAGGACTTTTGCTTGTGTGGAGTCATTTGAGAGTGTAAAAGCAAAGAATGACTTTTTATTACACATGATACATTGTATGAGTGAGTGAGATCTCATTGATTGGGTGAAGGAGGACTTTCATCCAAGTGTTGATGCAAAGAGAGTTGGATCATGAAGGACTATGATTCAAAGAGATCATGGATAGATGGAGAAGGAATTTCATCTAGATATCTAGGCCAAAGGAAGAGAGATAGTAGTTGTACAAAAGAAGGATCAATTGTCCCAGAAAATGCAGGTTTTCTAGAACAGGTCGTACAATCAGCATGAGTTTCAATGTTAAGTCACACATATAGCACATGACAACATGGGTATCAACATAAAAAGCATGTTGTTGTTGTACAATATCATACAACAAGTTTGGAAGTATATCAACCGATCAGGTGCATATGTACTTTGTCTCTTTTACATTTTGGCCATTTTCCCAATAAGGGGGCCCTTGTAAGCTTTGAGGTTATTTGAATGATAAGCTTAGTTGATGGGAATACTATATTTTTGTATTGTGCATGAGATTTTGGTTTCCTTATTTACGTGTCCACTATAAATGTTTAGTTGATATCTCAGTTGTGATTTTATTCAATAAGTGATTTGTTTGGAATTAAATGTAGGGTGCTAGGTTAAGGGAAATTTCAATAAGAAAAGTATCGAGGAGTAGTTAATGCAAGTCAAGAAGCCTTGTGGATTTGAAAAATCCTTTCAAATTTTGGATTCCAGCAGTAGCATCCAACCACCCTCTAGTGTGAAAATCATAGTTCCATCAAGATCGCCAAAGATCTAATTCAAAATCAATGCAACAAACATATCAACCTACAAATTCACTTCATTAAAAAGCTCATTCATAATCAAGTTATTGAAGTGCTATTTTTCCCTACAAAATATCAAGTTGTAGACATTTCGACAAAGTCTCTTACATAAGCATTTTTTTCCAAACTTTGATCTATGTTAGGAGTTCAAGAAGTTTTCATTAAGGGGGGATAGGCTCTAATGCCTCATTCCTTCTCCTATTGTTTTTCCTTTGTAAATCCTTCAATCCTATCCCAAGTTGTTCTTAAGGGGGGATGTTAGGATATTTAGACACTTAGGATTTAGTTAAGATCAACTTGGTCTAAAGTGTCATTAGGTTAAAGTGTGTTTATTTAGTGTGTATTAGTACACATTTGTAATATGACGATCATGATATGTTCCCGACATAGAGTGATCTGAAAAATCATATTATCCTCGATCTTAACAACTATATTGATTTGTGCCTTAGCACCTGATTGGTCCATGATTTCTATTTAAATAGCATGGAGGTTCATTTGTCGATGATCGATTGTGAACAACTCCTCTTAATATATTTTCTTTTGCATAATAAATCACCTCAAGTGCCCACATTGGCTAGGGTCGTGGATGTTTCCCCATAGGGTTTTTACCATGTAAAAAAATTGATGTGTTGATGTTTGATATGGTTGTGTGAGTTCTTACTAAAGGTGTTCATCCTTTGTTGGAATACTTGTGTTTTCGAACAACAAAAACATGAAATCCACAACCAAGAAAAGGAGAGATCCTAATAAGAATTGAAAACATTGTGATGTGGATGGGAACATAGAAGAAAAGTGCTAGAAACTTCATCTGGAATTACATCCAAATTGGATAAATTCCAAGGGGAAATAAAAGGAAGCAATCAAGGTAAAATAGAAGTGGTAGAAAGCACCTTTTTTCTGGATGAATCCGTAGTTTGCACCACATTGCAGCAACCAAAGGAAAGTGCAGATAAATATGTGCCATTCTGAATCAAAGTTCAAGTGAAGAATCAAAAGGTAAATGTCTTGTTCGATAATGGTTCTCAATGTAACCTGGTTAACAAAACATCATTTGATGATATTGGTCTAGAAACCTACAATCTAGTGAAACCAAGTTCATTAATATGGTTGCAAGGGAAAACTAATATGAGAATCACTCGGAGATGTAAAATCAATTTTTTCATTAGTGTCTTCTATGATGATGAGGTAGAATGTGAAGTTTCACCATTTGACACCTACAGGGTGATGTTGGGTATTACATACTCATGGGATAGGGATGTCAAGTAGGAAACAAACCACCTTCATCGGCAAGGGAATGGTGGACATGGAGAGGAAAATGGAGGCCTTGTGATTTTGTCTCCTTAATGGTCCATATTTTAGGGACCAAAAGCATTAAAATGGGAAGGTGTGATCCAAATTGGATGTTTTACATACAATTGTAAATTTTGTAAATAAACATATCTATGTTTTATTTTATTTTTGGTCCTATTTGGGAAAATGGAAGTGGAAACGAATAATTGTGATGGTTGGCCTTCCAAAGGAATCTCAATAAAACAACGAGGGTTCTAGTGAAGAAGGAAACAAAGGGAGATGCAAGAGAACTTGAGGGAGTACTATAGAAGAAAAAAAATCTCGAAGAGTGCAACCTACTCGAATTTTGATGGAAGAAGGAGACAAGGGACCTTTCCACACTAAGCGAAGGTGTATCTGGGCCATGTCAATCTACAAATTTGTATTTTTGGTGATTAATAATACATAGAGATTTTGTATAGATATCCCCTTTATATTTTTTTTCTCTTGAGGATAATAAAAAGAAACCTCCATTGAATGTTGAAATTTGTGTGTAATCACTTCATCTTTGTGGATCTATCTGAATATTGAGTTTTGGTCTGATTGTCGTGTGATTTAATTTCCACTTTAGTATGTTTAATATGCCATGATTCCAAATCGAAGTTGCTAATAGGAATTCATTATAGCAATCCAAAAATTCAATTGCAATAGATTTTGCAATATCTCCAATAGTGTTAGACAAAGATACCATGGATTTCTAGGCCATTAGATTAATTTTTTTAACAAACACTTAGCATTCATTTCACTGGAGATGTTTCGTCAAACACATTACTAGAAAAAATATATACAGATGGAACATAAGAGAATCATGGGGTATTTTATTATGAATGAAGATCTGAATACAATAATCCAATGGTTGATATGGAAACTGCAATACATCAATAGAAAAACACACAAAGATAGGCCAAAACCTAGAGGATGTCATGATCGCCACATGAAAACCCTATGAACCTACATCTCTAGACTGATATCAACCCATAGATGAAGCGTAGTTGAAGATCTTGGATGGTTTCACCACCGAAGCCAAACTCCCATGAGAGGGTTTTTCCAAAACCCTAATGAAAACATCGTCTCACCGAGCACTCCACAAGAAATAATCACCAAATCCGATATCCCCAAATGACTTTCTCTTCTCTCCTTTTAAAGACCCCGTGGATCCTTCTAGAGAGATCCAACTCACCCTTCTCAAAGCTTCTAGAAGAGCACTTTATCTCATAAAGTGACTTTATAATGATAATTATAACTATGATCCTTATCCACAAATTATAACTATTTTTTGTTGTGTTTAACCTCTATAAGATATGGACCTTTTTCCAAGGCGTCTTGTTCATACACTAGTGATGTAAACTTTCCTGGGTAGCAATATAAGTTGCATACAAGTAGAAACTCTTGCATAATCTCCTGAAAAGGTGTTAGGTGTCAGCTTGGATAACTATTGGACTACCACTGTGCACTCTGATCTTTTTCTACTGATATAGAATATGACGGTGAAAAAATTTGTAATCCATGTTTATTCCCTGCCCATATCATGGAAAGTATCCTATACGGATGAGATATATATATATATATATATATGTGGTTGTTGTTGTTCATATGACTATCTGGTCTTGAATGGAAATTGTTTCACACACATATATACATTAACACCAATAATACTAACAACAAGAGGCTCAGACCATTTATTGAATACGATTTGTATACACAACAGATGATGTACTAGTATGTTGACCTCTTTTACAACAAAGATATCACTCGAGACAGTAAGCATATATGAAGTGCCACATTTTTGTAGTTGTCCATCCACATCAATACGCCCAACATTGGATTAAATCTTCAGCAATTGAGATACACGCCCCCCACAGATAAATAACTCAGCCAGGTCTGAGATAAGTCACACAACAGAGGTGAAATGTGCCCAGCAAGGAAGATACTCGTCCCACAATGGAAGGAATGCTCAACCCCGACTGGGAGGAATATGCCCAACAATCAGTAACTCGTCCCATAAGGGATTTTTGGCTTTCAATTTCAAGGAATATTGGACTGTAGTTAATACTTTAGCTTGACCCCCAATCAACAACAAAAAACATGCCCAACAATCAGTAACTCGTCCCATAAGGGATTTTTGGCTTGCAATTTCAAGGAATATTGGACTGTAGTTAATACTTTAGCTTGACCCCCAATCAACAACAAAAAACTTCACAGAAATCAATATACTTCACAATGATCAACCTAGATGCAAGGAAAACTTGCCATGACAAGTATGATGTCCCTTGGTGTCTCACTCAACCAGAAAATAAAGGGGAAATTGACCCATAGATCATATCACTACTCATACTTAAGAAATAACCCAATCCTCACTCCAGATCGTGCCCTCATCCACAGGAAAAATACCCAGCACACAGGAAAAACACTTGGAGGAGAACCCCACGATTTTTGCTTGATATCTCAAATTTTAATCGCCTCTAACTCGAGCCTTTGATCAAATACGTCACCCAACATGGAGGAATAACAACCCCCACGAAGTAAACTCGGTCTAGGGACAAGAACGCAGCCCCATACACAACTAAATTCGCCCAGCAGTAAGCAATCTGTCTGTCAACAATCAGCTCGACCGAAATCTTGAGCAGATCGCCTAGCAAATAAGAAGAATGGATTTTCCAATCAATTCGACTTCTAAAGAAATGATGTTGTCAATTCAATTTAGACAAAATCGGCCTAAAGTCGAAATCTCATAACAACGGCACTAAAGAGATCTGATATAGATGACAATAGTTGTTGTAAGTCTGATTTGTATGGACTTGTCCTTCCTATCATATGTAAAATATAGCTTCAACCACATAAAGGTCACCCCAAACAACATACAAATCAACTCATGCAATGGAAGATACAACCCAGTGCTAAAGAGGAGTGATCATCCTATCAGGAATATGAGGATAAATGTGCCCAGTCTAAGTGGAAATATGCCCAACTTGAAATAAATTGTGTGAAGTCACAATATGAAGTTCCCAGCAAGGTAAATATTCTTTCTTTCTTCAGGAATATGTGCTCTATTTTCAAAAAATTGTCTTATGTCTTCAAATATGCGCTCATCCACTATTATTTTTCCCTCCCCTACATAATAGATGCGCTTAGGTTATGAAATAAGTGCCTTTAGGGAATAAATTTGACCCTCAAAGTGGGAAACAATCCCTAAGGTACTTTACACAACCCCCCAACTAAGTATATTTTCCTCCCAAGAGCAACTCGACCAACCAAGCAGTGAACTCAATCGCCACAGTGGTAAATTTGTCCCTCAAAGCCCGCAGCTACAAAGGAAGATGATTTGGTACCACTGTAATATCCCCAATAGTGATATATAGGGATACCATGGATTTATAGGCCATTAGATCAATTTTTTTCACAAACACTTAGCATTCATTTCACTGGAGACGTTTCGTCAAACATATTACTAGAAAAAATAGATACACATGGAACATAAGAGAATCATAGGGTATTTTATTATGAATGAAGATATGAATACAATAATCCAATGGCTGCTATGGAAGCTGCAATACATCAATAGAAAAACACACAAAGATAGGCCAAAACCTGGAGGATGTCACAGTCACCACACGAAAACCCTGCGAATCTCCATCTCTAGAATGATATCAAACCATAGATGACGGGCAGTTGAAGATCCTAGATGGATCCTCCTCATTGTTTAACTAGGGTGGATGGTTTCACCATCGAAGCCAAACTCCCATGAGAGGGTTTTTCCAAAACCCTAACAAAAACATCGGCCCACCGAACACTCCACAAGAAATAATCACCAAATCTGATATCCTCAAATGGCTTGCTCTCCTCTCCTTTTAAAGGCCCCATGGATCCTTCTCGAGAGATCCAACTCACTCTTCTCAAATCTTCTAGAATAGCACTTTACCTAATAAAGTGACTTTATAATGATATTTTGATGAAGTCACTTAAAAATTAAATAATAATTAATTAAATATTAGCTACCCAATTTGAATTTAGACAACATAATAAAATAATTAATTAAATATCTAATTTTTCTAAGCTCACCAAAAATGGGCCAAAAATGTGACATTACAGATTCCCACTGAAATTTGTTTGAAGTTGCCATTTGATTTTGAATATAGACTCATGAGGCGAGAGGGGGATTCGATTGACCACCCTCTTATAGATTTTGTTTTTGATTACTTATTTACTTTATTTAGAACTCCAATACTTGTTGCAGAAATCTCAAGGTTGGATTTGTTTCTACCTCTGTTTTTAATATTGATAACCCAGTCACATATAGCGAATCATTCATTCCTTTCTCTAATATGCTTGGTGTATTATAGTGTTGGGTTAACGACAATAACAATTTTCACTTGGAGTTCCAAAGGTGCTACTAGACACTTTGAGACTCCCCACTCTAATTATCTCAAGAAGTCCAAAATTGTTAAATGAATTGAATTAAGGAGCTTAGATAAATAAGTCAATGAGTTTGTGAGGTTACTGGAGTTCACCTACTCAATGTGGTCGTCCATCAATAAACCATAGGGACAAATATTAGCATGCCTCCATTGTGGGTTCCACTGGCCTTGGCCCCTCGGGCTAACCAAGCAAGAAAGAATCCAACCCCCATGAAGTAAAATCGGTCTAGGGACAAGAATGCAACCCCATACACCACTAAATTCGCCCAGCAGTAAGAAATATGTCTGTCAACAATTAGCTCGACCCAAATCTTGAGCAAATCGCCTAGCAAATAAGAAGAATGGATTTTCCAATCAAGACGAATTCTAAAGAAATAATGTTTTCAATTCAATTTAGATAAAATCGGCTCAAAGTCAAAATCTCATAACAATGGCACTAAAGAGATCTGATATATATGAAAATAGTTGTTGTAATTCTGATTTTTATGGACTTGTCCTTCCTATCATATGTGAAATATAGCTTCAACCACATAAGGGTGACCCCAAACAACATACAAATCAACTCATGCAATGGAAGATATAACCCAGTGCTAAAGAGGAGTGATCTTCCTATCATGAATATGAGGATAAATGTGCCCAGTCTAAGTGGAAATACACCCAGCTTGAAAGAAATTGTGTGTAGCCTCAATATGAAGTTCCCAATAAGGTAAATCTTCTTTCTTTCTTCAGGAATATGTGCTCTATTTCCAAACAATTGTCTTATGTCTTCAAATATGCACTCATCCACTATTATTTTTCCCTCCCCTACATAATAGATGTTCTTAGGTTATGAAATAAGTGCCTCTAGGGAATAAATTTGACCCTCATAGTGGGAAACATTCCCTAGGGTACTTTACACAACCCCCCAACTAAGTATCTGTCCAACACAATGAAATATTTTCCTCCCAAGAGCAACTCGACCCACCAAGCAGTGAACTCAGTCGCCACACTGGTAAATTTGTCCCTCAAACCCCGCAGCTGCAAAGGAAGATGCTCTGGTACCACTATAATATCCTCATTAGTGATAGATAGGGATACCATGGATTTATAGGCCATTAGATTAATTTTTTTCACAAACACTTAGCATTCATTTCACTGGAGATGTTTCGTCAAACACATTACTAGAAAAAATAGATACACATGGAACATAAGAGAATCATAGGGTATTTTATTATGAATGAAGATATGAATACAATAATCCAATGGTTGCTATGGCAGCTGCAATACATCAATATAAAAAACACACAAAGATAGGCCAAAACCTTGAGGATGTCATGGTCACCACACGAAAACCCTACGAATCTCCATCTCCAGAATGATATCAAACCATAGATGAAGTGCAGTTGAAGATCCTGGATGGATCCTCCTCCTTGTTTAACTAGGGTGGATGGTTTCACCATCGAACTCCCATGAGAGGGTTTTTCCAAAACCCTAACGAAAACATAGTCCCACCGAGCACTCCACAAGAAATAATCACCAAATCTGATATCCCCAAATGACTTGCTCTCCTCTCCTTTTAAAGGCCCCGTGGATCCTTCTAGAGAGATCCAACTCACCCTTCTCAAATATTCTAGAGGAGCACTTTACCTAATAAAGTGACTTTATAATTATATTTTGATTAAGGCACTTAAAAATTAAATAATAATTAATTAAATATTAGTTGCCCAATTTGACTTTAGACAACATAATAAAATAATTAATTAAATATCTAATTTTTCTAAGCTCACCAAAAATGGGCCAAAAATGTGACATTACAGATTCCCACTGAAATTTGTTTGAGGTTGTCATTTGATTTTGAATATAAATCTCATGAGGCGATAGGGGGATTCGATTGATCACCCTCTTATAGATTTTGTTTTTGATTACTTATTTACTTTATTTAGAACTCCATTACTTGTTGCAGAAGGCTCAAGGTTGGATTTTGTTCTACCTTTGTTTTTAATAACAATTTTCACTTGGAGTTCCAAAGGTGCTACTAGACACTTTGAGACTCCCCACTCTGATTATCTGAAGAAGTCCAAAATTGTTAAATGAATTGAATTAAGGAGCTTAGATAAATAAGTCAATGAGTTCATGAGGTTATTGGAGTTCACCTACTCAATGTGGTCGGCCATCAATAAACTATAGGGAAAGATATTAGCATGCCTCCATTGTGGGTTCTAGTAGCCTTGGCCCCTCGGGCTAACCAACAAATATTGAAATCAAATCTAAGTCATTCATCAAGAAGCTTGTACTTTGACAAACTTTGAATTCAAAATTCCATAGTAAACATCTATGTTGGTGAATTGTGTGGACTCTCAGTCCCTCAATTATGAATCATTGTCATTCGACAACTTAAGGAAAACAATGTTGACAAGCTTCCTCCCCCTAGCCTCTTAGATATTTTGGAAACATGTAATAATGTTTTCAGAGCCTCACTACCTATCTTCACCATGTCCCACCCACCATTCTATTGATCTAATTCCTAGTGTTTCCTTTCTTAATTACCCTTCCTACCACTTCTCCTTAGTTGAGCATAATGAAATGGAGAAACAACCATGGACTCCCATTTATGAAGGTCACATTTATCCAAGTACCTCTCCTTATGTCTCACTCGCATTTATTATTCAAAATAAATAAAAGAGTGAATGGAATCTTGTAACATATTATGATTCCATTTATAAGATTACCAAAAAAGTTGGTACCCTTTGTCATGTATCGAGGATATGTTGGATCAGCATAAGGGAACTTTCTATTTCATGAAAATGAATCTCACCTCTGAGAATTATCAGGTTTGGATAGAATCATTACCTTGAAAACAACCCTCAAAACCAAATTTTTCCCATATGAATGGCTTGTAATGCCATTCAGTCTCACCAATGCTCCAACAATATTCATGTGGATTATCAATGATATTTTTAGACCACACATGGGATAGGTTATTGTGATATATGTTGATGATATTCTTATTTTTATCTAGACATTGGATGTCCATCTTCAACATATGTAGATTACACATGACCTTCTCCCCACTCATCAACTGCAAGTCAAATTCAAGAAATCATATTTTGGTTAGACTTGTATCTCATGCTTGGGGTTTCTTATTAATAATAATAATAATAATAATCTATTTTTAAGGTCACGGTCAAGCCAACATACCAAATTGGTGTATGAGACCCAACTCAATCTAGTTGTTAAATGTGAGTTAGTGCACTCACTCAATGACCAAATCCTACTTCAAGAGATGCCATCATAACTTTCCTTGGTGGTTTCATTTACTACTAGAAATTCATTTGACATTTTTCTCACCTTTCTTCTCGCCCACAACATCTCTCCAATGCTAATACTTCATTTGGTCATCAACAACTCAACAAGTATTTGAGGAACCAAAGGAAACATTGTGCACTAAACCTATTCTCAACCTTTGTAATGATCCCAAGCCATTATGCAAGGATCATCATTGTTTTGGTGTCTTTTTAAAACTTTTTCTGAGTGAGGTATTTCGTCAAACACTTTGTTGATCTACTTTT
>SNQJ01S0002868.1:54294-70612 GCA_010110895.2 Picea sitchensis
ATGTGTGTATGTAGAAAATAACAGAAAGAGATAACCATGGAACATACCTCAACCATATGCAATAAGATAGACAAGCCAAAACATCTCAATTCTTCTTTATTCATAAAATAGAGAAACCTGCTACAATGAAGATGCCAATCTGGGATGCTCAACAAATGGCCAAAAAGATAGACAATAGATAAGAGCTGCTACAAAATGCTCCCGCTAATACAAAAGATGCCTCCAAAGGATGAATAAGAAATGAATATCAATACAAGCAGATCTGAATGCCAAACTCTCCAGCTAAAGAATGCCACGCTCCAATAGAAGGCTGAAACCCTCAATAACTCGGCCCTGCTGCCAAAAGTGTCCAATCACCCTAAGAAATATGCCAACTGATAGATTGGGTGATGGTAAGAAAAACCTAGGTGCCCGAATCTCCAAGATCCCTCTCAATCTCTGTAGATCTGAAATCCCCCACTGAATGGTGCGCCCCACTGGATGACTGAAGCCCTAGATAATTTGTCCCTACTGAAGAAAGCCTCCAAATGCTCTGAAACTCTCCAGAAATGTAGATCAAGACACTGCAAGTCACTAGGTGAAGTCTCAAGGTCAGATCTGAAGTGTAACCCCTCCAAACGGATTAGATCTGGATCTCAAAAACGTCCTCCTTCTCTTCAATTCACCCCACTGCTCAAGATATAATTTGAGCCATAAAGCTATCTTAGAAAGCACTAGATTTGATGTCCAAGACCCTGTAATGAAAACCCAAGTGATAGAATCCTCAACGGCCCTGCCAATCTTCTACAACCAATCTCTCTCCAAGGATGGTGCGCCCCCTTTGCTGGAAACCCCCAATGGTGCACCCTCCTCCTCTTCCTGTGTCTGTGGCTGTGTAGAACCCCCTGCACTGATGTAGATCTGACTAGAATGGTGTGGGAGAGTATTTCATCTCCGAGACCAAGCTTGGGACAAGCTAGGTGGAATCTTTCACCACTGAATCGTCCTCTAGGGTTTGTTAAGTCAAAACCCTCAAAACCCCCAAGANATTAATTAACCTTTTTACCTTTGAAAAGCTCCCTATCTCTCCTTGTGGCTTCCCTGGCCACTGAAAGTCACTTCTATCCATCCCATCCTATAGTGTTTCTCCTCCTGATTCCAATGAGCTATTACACTGAGAGGTTCCTCCAAGTAATGTACCCAAAATGACCTCTTCAGTGATTTCAATTAACTTATAGCTCAAAATAGTCAAAGTCATGGAAATCGTCGGAATGCAACGAAACCAAAGCCAACCTATGCGGAATGGCTCATAATAATGGAATATGATCATCAATGCAAGATGGACCCCACAATGCCTCTCAAATACCCCTGTACTCGCTATAACATCCATCTGGCTACTCTGGTCATCATAAATCTCTACATTGGGATAATGTCCCAAAGTGGGGACATTACAACGTTTTATGTTTGTGATACTCCTTTGAGATTGAGATGGATGCATATCGATTTACCATAAGCACCATTCTTAAATATAATACATATCATCTCCTATTATTATGACAACCTTATATAACAAAGTTGAATTACAACACCTATGAAAAAGAGTGAATCTATGCACTAGTCCAAGCATTGAAACAATGGAGGCATTATATTATTTGTAAGGAGACCATTCTACACACTGATAATCATCCTCTCATTTCTTTAACTTCTCATTTGAACATGAACAATTCCATCTCAAATGAGATTCCTGTATCTAGCAATTTCACTTGCTCATTAAAGGAAAGAAAGGTGGTACTGATAAAATGGAAAACTTGCTCAGTCACCCTTAATTCAAGAATTGTACATTCTAAATGTCCATCATTTATCTTTTGAAAATTAGAAGTAGTTGTATCATTATGACCCTTTATTTATCTCAATGATCCATGATTTGTAGAACTCTTCCATCATTAACTCAGTGGGAAACCACTTTCTACGCCTTGAATTTTCTTGTCTCACCTATGCCTGTAACTGTTATTGTTCATCATTCATTTTTCTCATCTGAATTCTTTTCTTTCTCAATTGTGCATTTACTTTCCATTCCTGCCATAGATAGACAATTTATAAGGAGAGATTACCCCTTCTCTTTCTTGTGTGACTAGTCAACCACCTTCCTAGACTAATATCTTCGCAATGTTTGAATCTATAAGTTAAACAAACTTTGTGTACCTCATCCACTAGATTGCTTGATACTCCTCAAGGAAGCCCATTCCTCAATATATGGAGATAATTTCGACACTTAGAAAAAACCCCATTAGAAAAACCCCCATCACTTAGAACGCTCCATTTATTGACCATTCATGCACAAATATGTTGACTAATTTATCTGTCGATGTGTTTTCGATAACCACACTAAACTAACCACTCACAAACTCACTCTCTATCAACCTCTTCCTCTCCCTTCTTTCCTTTAGATTTCTATGAATTTTATTAGTGGGTTTCCTCCCACATTTTAACAATATGACTACATTTTCTCCATTGTTTGTCACTTTTCCAAGATGGTCATCTTTATCCCTTGCACCAAAATTGTTGATGCTTCCCAAGCTACTGCATTATATTTCAATAAGTCCAGACATATTTTTTCCTACCACTCTGCTATGAACCCCTCTTTCTTAGCCATTTTTGGAAAACTCTATTGAAACAACTTAGTTTTCAATTTCACTGTTCTATAGCCTTCCATCTCCAGACAAATAACCAAACTATATTCATCAACCACACCTTAGTCCATGATATAATCACTTAGTTTGGCCACAACAAACATTGGGACACATATCTTCATATCATCCCTCGCAACTACAACCTGGCAACCCATTCATCCATCAAGCATTCTCTATTTGGAGTTTTCTATGGTTTCCGACCTATTTCCCTTATGAATTAACTATCACCTTAACTCCAACACTTTATTCCCATCAAAATTTTTAGCAACAACATGCTTCCACCTTTGTGCACCACATAATAGATACCATCATTGATTCACATCACCTTGCACTAGTGCCAAGCTAAATAAAAGGCTTTTAATGATTTCCATCAATTACCTTCTCCATTTTAGTTGGTGATTGACTGTATCTCTATTTGAACAAATAATGTTTCAAGCAATGACAACAACAACATCATCACAGGCTCTCTCTGTTATGGATATTACACCATCATTTGGTAAGTTAAAATCAATTCCTTCAAACTTGATTTTCCAACACAATTAAATATTCATAATGTCATTAATGTTTCGCAACTCAAACTCCATGAATCCTCTCATCTCATTTAGATGAAAACCCCTCTCTCTTTCATTGTTTCATTGTGAACATCATATTCCAAATTTCAAACAACCATTGAAATAAGATACATTATTTGATGAATACATCATACTCACTATGTATAATACACTTAATATCAATTACTAACATTTGTTTCATGGATTTCTACTCTTCATACAACAATTTCCCTAAACTTGTGGAAAAAGTGAAAATAATTTAACAAACCAAGAAGAGATTATATGCATGGCAAGGCCTAGCATAAAGACGCAACCAACCTAGAAACCAATGCCCAATTTTGAAGAAATCCTAGCATGCTTCGAGAGAAGCCCTAAGGTCCAACATCTAAATCCCTAAGGTCTTCAATGGTAACCTAATAAAGCCTATCCATAATACACTTCGTAAATATTATTATTGAATATTTGACGAGAGATTTGGTGAGATTCGATACCCTTTGTACCTTACTCTATAAATGCTTATAGTATATTAAAAATCTAAATGCACACATTAATATACAATTACTCCAATTTCTAAGTAAATTGTTTAATTAATATTTTATATTGTGGTTTAGTTTGAAATCCAGCTTGAAATCTGGTTCAAATCTTTTTAACCTTAACACAAGGAAATGCACACATTAACATACAATTACTCCAATTTCTAAGTAAATTGTTTAATTAATATTTTATATTGTGGTTTAGTTTGAAATCCAGCTTGAAATCTGGTTCAAATCTTTTTAACCTTAACACAAGAGGTCAATATGTTACTTATCGAAATTGAATTTTAATGGGGAGGAAAACTAACAGTACTTCCAATCACAAATTTTAGATAACATTTTGGTCAATATTGATAAAGTTAAAAGGGTAGGCATCTTTAAAAGTGAGACTCTCAAAAGATGAGTGTGTTTCCAAATGCTTTGATTCTTACTAAGTCATAAGTTTATAGTGGCAACTTGCTGGATTTGAACTTGAACCTTGCATAAATAATTGCAAAAAATTATCATTCAAGGAAAAGAAGAGTCAAAATGATTTCTTTCCTCATATATTGTATATTGTGTAAAGATATAAAAAACCCCTAAATTTTTTATAACAAATAAATTAAGATTACTAAACTTAAATCTAGACTGATTTGAATCTAAGTTATCAGAGTATGCAAATTTTCACAGTTTCTAGTAATGTTGTTTTAGGATGCTGGAAATAATAACTAGTAATACTGTTTTAGAATTATAAAACAGTAATATGGTTAGGTCAAAATGATCAATATCGTTTGGACAAAATAGGGCAGGTCAATATTGACATGTTCAACATTTATTTTATAGACCAGAAAATTTCTATAAACAAACGACAAAAAAATGTTTAAAGGTTTTTAAAGATCGCTGCACAACCATGAAATGCCTGCGTCATCAGTGACCATGTGGATTTCCATAGAACTTCTGATTACCCTCCTGACATCCATGATCGTCTAATCCCTTCCTGGCCAGAACGGCAAAGAACTTTAACAGTGTAGTCCTGACAATTAATACCCTCCTCCTCGTCTGCCTGCGCCAGATCATGAACACTTTCGAGATATCCAATCAGAGAAATGGAGTCCGCATCGTCAATTTCACGAACCTCTGCTCCATACGAAAAACTGCATGTAATCTTCATTATTATTATCGGTTTATCTCGATGTTCCTCAAATTCATCGCTCGTGCATCTATAATCGTCGTAGAAGGCCCGTATTTTATCTTTACTTTTCTTTCTCATTTCAGAGCCTTGTTCATCTCTAGAGCTGATTTCAGAGTCTCTGAGAATAGCAATTTCGTGTCTCTCCGGCTGATTTTAACAAATCTGCCAACCGATAATTCATCTCTGCAACTAGTTTTCTTCCTATTATCATAACCTTTGTGTATGGGTATTCCATCTCTACAACTACTTTTCTGACTGCTCATTTCACTATCCTTAATGGGCATTGGTATTTCAGTTCTATATCTCTTGTGGCTGGTTTTAGGTTTTCTGTGTTTCGGTCTGTCATCTCTCAACTTTTATGGCTGATTTCAGAGTCTCTACTAGACTTGGGTACTCCATCTCTACGCCTTTTCTGACTCCTGGTTTTACCACATCTCATGCCCATTGATATTTCAATTCTATAACGTTTCTGAGTGGATTTAGAATCTCTGTATTTCGGTCTCTCGTCACTGTAACGTTTATGGCTGAATTCATAGTCTCTGCTCGTGGGTATTCCATCTGAGTACCTTTTCTCACTCTTGCGTTCAGAGTCTCTGCTTCTGGGTATTTTAACACTGTAGCTTCCATGGTTGATTTCGGATGCTTCTCCATCATCATCACCTGCAACGGCATTTTTGCTGAAATCGGGCTTCTTTACATTTCGATAGTCTTTTGTATTTCTAGGGTTAGGTTTTTTGACATCGTCGCAAGCAAACCTTTCATCGTCACAAGAATTTTTGCTGAAATCGGGCTTCTTTACATTTCGATAGTCTTTTGTATTTCTAGGGTTAGGTTTTTTGACATCGTCGCAAGCAAACCTTTCATCGTCACAAGAAGACCTTTCAGACTCAGTAGGAGATAGGGTTTGGATGCGACATAGGGTTTGAGTGATTATATCCCGTACCAATTTTCTTCCTCGTTTGGTTAAGAGGGAAAGGCTGAGTGTTTTGGCCCCATGTTTCATTTTGAGTCACATTCCGTCATTAATTTTGACTCCAACCTTTTGCATTATTGTAACGAGAGGACGCGTCCCTTTGGTTAGGGATCGCAGCCTTTCCTCTTCCATCTATCCATCAAAATTACAACTCGCGTATATCTTTAATTACTTTCCATTTATTCAGGTTTTATAAGGAATATAAAAAAATTAAGATGTGGGTTAGTATTTTAAAATACATTTTAAAATAAACTTAGTTTAAATATTCTAAGTTTTTTATTTTAGTGTAAATAAACTTAGTAGAAATTCAAAAAGATGAATGGAATTGCAGATTTCAATGATTAAGAATGTTTTTGAAAGTGTTGAATCTATTTATATACTTAAAAAAAAATGTAAAATTGAAATTTTTCTAATAATTGATTTGTCCAATTTAAATAATAGTATTTCTTAAAAAAAAATATAAACTACTCCCCTTTCTATATATAACATCTTAAGTTTATATAATATTAATAAGATTTTAACTAATATATATTCACATTAAGAGTGAATGGTGAATATATAATATTAATAAGATTTTAACAAATATATATTCACATTAAGCGTGGATGGATATTAAGCATGGTGAATGTAGATAGGATAACCATTCTTCAACCTCACATAAAACATTACTATTGAATTATGGCCACACTCTAATCTTACACCTTTTATTCTATTACCAAAATAAGATTGCCCATCAATTTAAAAATTAAATAAATTTGATTCAAATAAAAAAGTAATTTTATTATTGGCCACACTCTAATTTTACACCTTTTATTCTATTACCAAAATAAGATTGCCCGTCAATTTAAAAATTAAATAAATTTGATTCAAATAAAAAAATAATTTTATTAAATAAAATGTTTAGTTAAAACTAACATTATTTTTTTATTTTAGCTATTATTTGACACATGAACCAACTAAGGAAAACAATAAAACATGAACAAATTTCATTAATTAATTACTAATTTAACTCAAAAATAATATTTGTAAAATTTTTAATAAAAAAAATTGAAAATTAACCATACTTCCAACATATTTGTAAATTTTGTTAAAAAAAAATTGAAAATAATGTACACTTCTTTTTAACCTATTCACCACAATAATAACAGATGCAAAAACTTGTTAGCTCTGCATATTTGAGTGATTAAGAGTGTATAATCCGAATGTCATACATTCAAAAATGTAATTTAAACAATAGAAAATTGTGATTATATTGTTGAATTCACCAAAAAAAAACATAATTCAAATTTCTTAAAAACTTTGTTTCGTCCTCATCATGCTAATCATACTCAGACACAAAATAAAATTCCAAAAACATAAGATACAAAACAAAACTCCAAATTACATGTATTATGGAATGGATTCACTTTATTGGGGGACTATGACCTGAATCTATACAATTTTACAAAACCCCAAAACACCCATTATATGCAATTCCAACTATTTTTCTAAATTTCTAACCGAATTTTAGAGAAAAACTATTAAAAAAACCAAAAAAAAAAAACATAAAAAATTATCATTATAATTAATTATTTTCAATATAAAATATCTATATACACAAATATATATTTATAATATATTTCAATAATTTTAAATTAAAAAAAAACAGTTTTAAAACTTCATCTAATACTTATTAAAAGTGGTGGAAATCATTACTATAAAGAAAAAATATATATAATTATATATAATAATAAAAAAAGCTTAAACATTATATTTTCAAAATGTAAAGAAAATATGCACATATCACACTGCTTGTAATTCATTAAATTCATATTCAATTGCAAATATGTTTGAGGTTTTAGAGTCCCATTATACATCTATTTGTGTATGTTTGGGATTTAAGAATCCCTTCCTAGCGAACCTAAAGATTAAAGAGATCCTTCAAATCTCTATCCTTGTACTGATGAGCGTTTATAAACTTTGGATTTAAAATTAATTTGTTAAATCTTGAAATGAATAATGAAGGGAATCTTCAAATTAATTATTATTACAAGTTTGTTTCTTATTTTCTTGAATCATATCTTCTTTATTTTTTAAATCACGTGTTATTTCAAACTTAATGTTAATGATATAATGTTGATATGTTCGTATATCTCCTTATCATCATTTTTTTTTTATTTTTTAAATTAAGAGTTATTTCAAACTTAATGCTAATGATATGATGTTGGATTTGTTGTAATTAATGGGGTATTTGTTTTATATGATGTTTGTCAAGAAAGAAAGGATTGAGGATTTTCTATTAAAGATTTTGATAATAAAAAAAAAAAGTTTGATATTAATTTTATAATTTTTTTTACTATGTAAATGAAGATGTTTCTAATAACATAATCAATAATAAAGTTCTTTATTTTGTATTTTATTTGTAAATGAAGATGTTTCTAATAACATAATCAATAATAAAGTTCTTTATTTTGTATTTTATTTGAATAGATTAGTTATCAAAATTAGTTGGAAAAAAAAGTCAATTATTATTGAAATAAAAAAAAATTTAATAAGTACTATTTTTTATATATTTGTATTTTATATTTTTTTTCACTATGCAAATGAAGATATTTCTAATAACACAATCAATAACAAAATTCTTTATTTTGTATTTTATTTGAATAGATTAGGTCAATTATTATTAAAATAAAATAAAAAATTGTCCCCCCTTCTTGGGGTTATGATGGAACTTGGAAACAAAATCAACCACTTCTTTAGGGATTTAAAGTGAGTCTTTCATATTTTAGATTAGGAGGCACTTAAATCAACTAGTTGAGCACATGAAAATTATGGGAGTCAAAGAGCCCGAGTGTCCCCCACTAGTCTGCACTCATTCTCCATGAGATGTGTAAGTGATTTGTATCATGCCACATCAAATTTAGTGGTGGTTTTGTCACAATTGCATATAACAAATAAATCAACATCATAATTTTAATTTTAACATCATAATTGCATTGCAAATACTGTATATGTGTACATAATTCTATTGGATAAAAATTATTTGCAGAGAATCTATCCTTCAATCGGTAGAATCTACTTGCATAAACTCTTTACATATTGAATGGACTCTAAACTATAGATATCACCCTCCCTCACCAACACCCAAAATCACAGATAGAAACAAATAGTTAGACCCACAACAATATCATCATTTGTAATGATTTTGTGAACCAAATGAAACTAAGTTTCATACTCCTACAATGCCTTACTTATTTGAATAATTTTCCTACCCATTATATGGATTTACACCTCATGCCTTGCTTCCCACCTTAAACAAACAACCCAACATGCACAAGTGGAGAAGTGAAAGAAAACTTGGAAGGAAGCATAATATAAGTCCAAAATGAGATAAAAGAGTAAAGTGATAATTTAGACATGTAGTTAGATTTTTTTTTAAAAACCATAACATAATTTGTATTAATTTAAAAGGGTTGTATCCAAAGCATTCAACAAGTTACATAGGTATAATTCCTATTGCCTTCAACAAAATAAGATCTTTTTCTGTGACTACATCAAAGAGCTTCTAGCATACTACAAAATAGACATTTTGGGTTGGCCTACATGTGGCCTATTTCACATAGACTCCTAAAATAAATATAAATCTGAAATGCATAAAATTAATGGTAAAAAGGAGCACTACCCTCATCTTCTTGTTCCTCATTAGATTGAGGGGAGATTTGTCCTTCAATTTCCATAGGGTCTCTCAACTTGTGGGTCATCTCTTCCTCCTTTGGCTTAGCTTGGAATGAGTTCTTTGTTCCTATTATTGGGGGACATTGATAATGAATCCATACACTAAGTGAGTGTAATATTTCACAACCTATTTCACTATGCTTCAAGAGAATCTATTGGCTACTTCTGTTGCACTAGAATGCTCATGGAATTAGCATTTTGGTTGATGCAAGCATGCTCAATTTTTGTAACTTTGGAGGAAACTGAAATTATAACACTTTGATTATCTTGAATGAGATCCCTAAAGGTGATGCATGGATCTATGAAGCTCCTATACATCTCCATTATCCATATTGAATAAACCTGGAAAGGATACTGATGGAGAAAACCAAACCCTCTGCTAACATGAATAGAATAAAGAGCATAAACATCATTTGAATTACTAAAATATAATAATGGAACTCCAATGGAATAATCAAAAGGTTTAGTCTCTTCTTGAGTAGCCTGGGACCAAAAGAAAAACATGATGTTATACCCAAATTCAAAGTACCAGACTTTTACAATGGAAAATGAACCCAAAAAACTCCAATTTGTATCCGTGATCACACTAAAACAACGAGATTCTAAACAACCAGAAACAACTTCAACATGAGTATGCAAGGGTTCAAAATTATGGCCAACCTAGTTTCTCAATAGCATACTGCATATAGGAATTATCGTATACCAAAAAGAACTAGCTCCAAAATTTATTGTTGAATATTTCAAAGGTTCCCCAAACTGAAATGTTGGTCCTTACAACAAATTCCACCACCCTAATTCCTCAAAATATCCAAATTATTTTGACTAAGAGAAAGAGAGATTGAACAGAATGCTAAATACGAAAAAGGAGACTTAAAATACTCAACTCCTTGCTCACACAAGAAGTTTTTGAAAGGAAGAAACCAATCCAAATAAGAAATATACCAATAAACAGGTCGAAGATAACCATGAGACTTACGAGATTACCAAGTGTGGATGAACCAACTTGAAATACACCATTGTCCAATCCTTGTCCTTGTCATTATCCCACCACAAATGTAGTAAAACACAAAGAATATTTCAATTGCCACAAACCAAGGGTGTCTTCACATGAAGGGGAGGGAATTATGTGTCCTCGGGTTGTCCATCCCAAAGCTTTCCAAACTCAAGGTTAATTTTGTATTCATGTCAAAATTTAATGCTCTTGATACCCACCTAAGCTATAATTTAGGGGATAATGATAAAGTCTTGTACCCCATTTTTAACCAAGGTGTGAAGGATAAACTTAGTCACTAGTTCGACCCATTGATTTTCCTCCTCAATCAAGTCCCTCTAATATGGAAGAAGGAGACTCTAATAAAATATCTAATTTCTTGTTTTATTCTAGAGACGATGTTTTTTTAATTTTGATCCTTTTGGAGTGGATTTTCCAATCATTGATTTAATGATGATCATTGAGTCCCCAAAGACTGAGAAAGATCTAATATTGGCCTCCTTATATAGATATACCACATAAGAGAGTGTATGCTTCAACCAAATTGTTTGATAGATTACCTAGACCCCAGCCATAAGAAATTATTTTAGTTCCTCTGTGACCATAAAGACTCCCCTCCACTTGTGCCACCTCCAACTTGTAGTTAGATTTAATTACTAACTTGGAAATCCAATATATGTAACATATCAAGGGATAATTAGCCCATAAGATTGTATTAACTCAAAATGTAGTGTTTTTATAAATTTTATCATAATNTGTTATTTTGATTAATAGAGAAAATCATAATTAATTCTTAATTATAACTATTTATTCTTTTTCACTAAATTAATGATGTTTATTTATAGAATTTAATAGAGAATTTTATCAAATGTTTTTAACTCCCACAAAATTTATTCAAATTGCATTATTGCCAAATTCAAATATGAACAAGAACCAAGTGAAAAATCTTAATTGTCACTAATGCATAAACGTGTTAGTTCATAGGTTCTTTGTTTATTAATTCAAAGTACTATAATTAATTGTGGACAAAAAAATGAAGGCATGCCCCTAAGACATTCTAAGAAAGAACAAAAAATCCATAAGAGTTGAAAGGGGTCTTCCAAATGACTATATGTCAAGGGTGATGAAATCCACTGGTGGCACAAACCATGTGAAGGTAAGAATGAGAAATTATAGCAATTTATGCTGAGGGTGATGAAATCCAAGAGGGATTTCACTATTTTTCTCAAGGGCCCTCACAATCCCACAAGAAAGCCACATAATGATAAATCTATGACTCACCAGTAAGATGCATGTTAGGAAGTCATGGACATGGGATTATCGATCTCTAGGGTCAAGAAAGAGACAAATTTGAACAATTTCTTATAATAATGATAATAATAATAGCTATATAGTATTAATGAGTATAATAAATTGCTAAGTATGATCATAGTCATTTTATTCATTGGACTAAGTACAAATTGTGTTTGATACGTTAATATTAACATTTGTAATTCACTACTAATTGTAATTATTAAGTATTTTTCATGTACTTAATGATTTCTCTATAGTATCAAACTTAATGACAAGTTTTACCAAATACTTTTAGCCCCAACGAATTTTGTGTTGGAGATATTACACACTCACCTAGTAATTTTTTTCCTAAGTTTGCTAGTCTAATGTTGAGGGTGGTATCGAGAGATGATAATATTCCCTACAAAATAGGGTGTCTCCTATCAAATAGGGCGCTTTCCCTCTTCAATTTTGACTCGGTTAGACTAGTGGAGGAAGCTCATGCATGTCAACGTTAGTTTTACCACTAACAGTTACATGTTCACCTCAGTTTTCTCACCAAGAGAGTGCATATCACATGCATGTGGCCAAGAGGTGCATATCTTGTGATTTCATGTGTTTCTCTCACCACCACACCTATGACTCATTTAACTGATGATTACATTGATAGTTAACTAGGACTAGGAGACATATAACTCCATTTTCTGTCAGTGAGTGTCCAGATCTCTCTAGATCACTTCTATGGCACATTTACTTAGCCATGTAGGGTATTTCATGTATTTATTACTCATTCTACCATTCGGTTAATACAATTCATTTATTCTTTCTCTCGTTCTTGCTTCTCTCTCTGTGTTTCTTTTTCCAACTTTGTGTGAATTTCTTTAGCTAGGTTCTCTATGCAGGTTTCATTGAAACTTCACATGGTATCATGCCCCATAGGTTTCTAGGAGAAAGGTGATTAGACACTTATCCGCATCTTCAGAAGAAATATGCAGTTAGAAAGAATGGAATGTATGCCAACAATTCTTCTCATGCCACACAATTATTTGGAGTGGAAGCTAAATATTATACATCTTCTTAGAAGTAGAGATTTGTATCGAATAAAAATGGCTACAGAGGTTGAACCAACATCAAAAATTGATAAATTTAGATATCTCAACTGCATGGATGATGTCTACGGCTTTATTTGCACGTCAATTTCCCCGACCTATTGTTTCATATTGATGCTTGTACTACTCCAAACAAGATTTGGGTGATGCTCCATCGAAGAAAGCCGAAGGTATTTGGGTGTTGATATTTGTGACATATATCTGTACTCATTGAGGGGTGGTATAAAAATGAGGGAAGGAACTTAATATGTTGATTCTTTGGGAGGCACAAATAAATGGAAAAGTGACCTTATTCTTGAAATTTTTTGTGTTTCTCGCTAGCCAAATTCCCCAGGACAAGGATAATGGCAGGGCCTTAAAATATTTGGTGTCCTTGTCTTTGTGCCATATTTTTAATGCTTCTTCAATTGTGTCCCCTTACCATTTGGAATCCTATAATACCTTCAACTTCCCTCCATACTTGTTGAGTGAAGGAACAAAAGAGGATGAGGTGATAATTTGTTTCCAAATTTGATTCACATAAGCAACATCTTCCAGGGCCTTGGTAACTTCATTTTTGAAGTAGATCCCAAGTTAATGTTCTGTTATTTAAAAGGATCCACGTAAATATTTTGGAATTTGTTGGGCATTTGTATTTCCAAAGTGGTTTCCACCACTAGATGAAAGGCTAGTCGAATCCTTCCATAGCTATCATTTTATATCCAACTCTCGGCACATATCCACCCATGGGGTTTACAGACCATAGGAGTTCATCCTCCTCTTCATTGATAAAAATATTGAATTTCCTTAAGTTGTTTATGTAGGAAGTCCAAGTCTCTTTGTAGTCCTCATTGAGATCCAAATCTCTCCATCATAGCCATTTTTTATGCTTGGAGTTGAAAACATTTATTATATACGTCGAAGGGAATGATATCCCTTCGATCTGAGATCATTCTCCTCTTTGTCTTCTTTCTTCTTCCTCTTTTTCTCCCTCTTCCTCTACTTTTTCCTCTTCTTTTTATTTTTCTTCTTCTTTATCTTTCCCTTCTTACTTTATATCTCCTCCTCATTCCCCTTACTCTTTGATTTTCCCCAATCTATGGTTCAAAAAACACGTGGCTCAAGATATTGTTTTATGTTTTTGCGTGTATGTTTTCGTTTTTAGTTTTTGTCATTATTGTATTTTTAGAGACCATGTCCATTATTATCAAGCTTCACTTTTTTAAATAATTTCTTAAAAAAATTGATGAATATGACACTTTCTTTACATCCATATACAAACTTATTTATATTTATTTTTCAATTTAATTTGTACATAATGTATGATTTGAACAATGTTATCCCTCTTATGGATTTAATGGTGATTTAACTTAAATTTATTTGAAACACAAAAAACACATTCCAATGCAAAGGGAACCTTAGAGATACAAATGTGATGCTATAAAGATTCATATGACTCAAACACAACATAATTTACATAAAGGTAATTCACATTATAAACCGAAGGGAATTATAGAGACACAAACGATAAATTGTATAAATGCTCTCAATGCATTAAAGACTTTATCTAAACCTTGGTGATGCAAAGTAATTATGTCAATGCAAATGTTACACATTTTAATTTAGCATTAATAGTTTGATGCAAATCATGACACATTGTAATGCTCACATGATAAAAATTGTGATTCACCCAAATGCATCATAATTTACATAAGCAAAACAAACAAACAAAAAATTACATTGTTAGGAAACACTAATTTCGACACTAGAGCCTTATATCGTAACAGTATTGAGATATGTCTCAAACCTTGTGTATAATTTGGGGTGTTGATTAGTTGAGGAGCCTCATTTCAATCCCTAAATATGTCTGGTCCATTATAGAACACTTTTGAGGTGCTTACTTCATCATAATTTCCCCTAACCTAAGTTCTCTTGGTGTATGTACAAACTATAAGTTTTCTTAAGTCAACCTTACCTATTTGTAGTAGTTTAAACTTTAATATGGTAAAGCACCAACCCTAATTTTTACTTACTATTAGACTCTTTTTTTCTCTAATCCATTGTAGCTTATTGTACATCTAATGTAGATTAGGGTTAGCTTAGATTAAAACCTAGTGAAGGGCTTTCACACACCTATGAGGAAAAATAAACCTTAGGTCCTTTCTTAATTTTCTTAATCAAAAAAAGAAATTGGGTTATATAGTTAATTATTAATGGTTTTGGTTTTCCTTGGGTGGAAAAGGGGGTTAATTAGATTTATATTCTTTTATTTCTAACTTTATGTTTCCATGTAAATAGGAGCAACAAAGAACTTTGAGTTAAGATTGTTAATAATTTTTTCTATAAAAACAATATCATCAACATATAAGAGAAGAATGAAGAATGACAATGATTATAGCCATGTTACTAATGATGCACCTCTCCCCTTCTAAACATTGCTTCAGTTTTTCATTATATATGAAGGGTGAGGGAATGTGAACCTTTAACACCAATATTAAAAATATTATCCATAAACCACTCACTAGTATTACATTTCATTTTAACAATAACATTTTTTAATATAACTTACTTAAAAACCATATCATCAACATATAAGAGAAGAATGAAGAATGACAATGAGTAGAGCCATGTTACTAACGATGCACCTCTCCCCTTCTAAACATCGCTTAAGTTTTTTATTATATATGTAAGAAAGAATAAGAGAATGTAAACCTTTAACACTAATATTAAAAATGTTGTCCATAAACCACTCACTAGTATTACATTTCATTTTAATAATAACCTTTTTAATATAACTTACTTATGTTAATATGAAAATCAAGAAGTATGTTTTTTTTTAAGTGTATTTCATAAATTACTTAAAAGCATAATGGCCAAAATATTTTGAAAATCAACTAAACAAAAGATGAAAAAGTTGTTTTTTTTTTTTTTTTTAAGACCTTGGCAAGGTGATTAATTATGATATGTTGATTCTTAAAAGCCAAATTTTCATTTAAAGGTTTTCTATTATTATATTTTAATCATTATTATTTTTTAAATTAAATTAATAATTTTGATAAAAATTAATCATAATATTATGATAAATATTGTTAATAACATTTTGATTTTCATATATTTAAATATAAACTTAAATTTTCAATTTTTTTTTAAAAACTTTACTAAATTGCTTAATAGTTTAACTAACCAAATGTTTAGTATAAAGGAGGATTGAACCTTAAGTGTTAAGTTATGATATAACATTTTCATTTGTTTTATTTTATATTTTCAATAAAGAAAATAACTGTAAATATGAGTATTCTAGATATCCTTTTAAAATTCAAACAAAAGTATAAAATTGGGCAAGCTGAGAGTTCTAT
>SNQJ01S0002868.1:72015-85243 GCA_010110895.2 Picea sitchensis
ATGTTTACTTATTTTTTATAACCTAAGTTATAACAAAGATTTCAAATATATTATTTACTTTTCATTAAAACTTTTTAATACATAATGGAGTGGAGTGGAAATTAAATTATATAATTTCAATAAATAAATAAATAAATAAATATATATATATATATATATAACACGATGGGGTGTGGTTGGGAAAAGGACACTCATGTGTTTTGAGGAGTTCACTTTGCATGCAGGAACATGTAGAGTAAAATGTTATAGAGGAGGCACATAACGAGGGTCATCAACATAGAGTAAGCTTTGCTCTCCTATAACTCCTAGCATAATTTTGTTAGAATGATTGCATCGTGCATCATCATGGAAGAAAGAGGGGTTTGTCTTTTTCTAGCCTTCTCCAAGTGCAAGAGCACAAGGTCAATGGAAAACAAAGAGGCATTAGGGTGCAAGGGTGGCAATGGTCTCTACTCCAAGCTCAACTCTCGTGGTTAGACTCTAAATTTTTTGGGAAATTTAATGGTGTTATACTCTTTGCTAATTTTTTCAACCCTTCCTAGTTTTATTACTCAAGCTTTTTATATACAACTAATTGAATCTTGGAGTGTTAGAGTGGTTATAGCTATGAGCTAAGAGAATTATTCTTGGGCCTTGAATCCCCTATCTCTATCTCAAGCATAAAACCTTTCCCCCATCCCCTTCCATTGCTACTTACCATAGACTTTGTCTTTTGCAACCTTTATCACGTGTAGCCCTTGTCATATGTGACCCATATTATCTTGTTGCATCTGACTATGTTGAAAATGATTAATGAACTAGGTCTGAAGTCTAGCAAAAGAGGGCTCAAATGAGAATCTATTCAAAATGTCAAAAATTCCACCCCTCAAAAGTACTCATGGTCTATTACTGAGCCGGATTTAGGAGTGGAACGAACTAATTAACAGACTGAATATAATAAACATGGAGATATGAAGAATAACACAGATATCCAGTGAACAATATATTCTATTGAATAATGAAATAGGTTGAAACTATACAAATGCATAATTGAAACACTTGCTTGAATGGTGGTAGTTATCTCTAAGAAGAGATGTGGTTGTTACGTGCATCCGTCTGAGCAGAATCAATTACAATGAAGTTCTAGAGGCCTTTTTGATATTACTCATGAATGACAAAACCCTAGACATCCAAAAACCTAACCCTAGGAGGTGAAACGTCAAAATTCATGTGGGCCCCTATGGGTAAGTTGGTACCTCAACTTCCCGGGGTCGTAACTTTTTCATACAACCTACGTTTTAAGCGTGTGATAGCCCATTGGAAAGGTATTTCAACAAACTACACATTATGTCATCAAACTCTAACTCTATCTACAATTTGATTGTAGGGAGCCAAAAAAACAATGTTTAGGCCTCCAAAACGACCCTGGAAGTATAGAAAGATGTGTTGACATGAAAACATACAAAATAAGCGAGTTGGATTAAGTGAGAGGCCACCAATATCCACCTAGAATATGTCTATGGATTTAGACAACCCCATAAGTGTAGAACCCACAATTACAAAGAAGTACAAAAGAACATGTTGAACTAAAAATGGATAAGAGGAGCCAGTTGAAATAGGTGGGTGGCCACCAATATCCAACTAGATCAATCCTCCCCCCTTAGGAAGCAATGGTCTCCAATGCATTGAGTTCATCCGTCAGGTGAGGAAACTTATGTTGTATTTGGCCCTGGGTGATCCACTTGCCTTGGTGTAGAAGTTTCCCTACCTTGACAACCTGATAAAGTTGGATCCTCTATTGGCAAGTGCTCTTGACCTATGTGTCCATTATCTGATCAATGGATGATTTTTCCATGTAGTCAGGGTTGAGCTCTATGGGTGTTAGTTGTTCTACGATCTTTGAGGTGTCCAATAATGGTGAAAAATATGGTCGAAGGAGGTCCACATTGAACACTAGGTGGAGGCCAAGGAAGGGTGGAGTGTTGAGCTCAAAAGAATTTCTACCCACGGCCTTGGTGATAGTGTAAGGCCCATAAAGAAGGGGGCAGAGCTTCCGATGGGGCCTTGTGAGACGCTCCTTCTGCAAATGTAACCAAAATTTGTCGCCAACCTGAAACCGGTGTGGTATCCTGTGTTGATCATGGCGATACTTGTACTTAGCATTGGATTTCTACAAAATCTCCTGGACCTGTTGGCAGATGTGATGAATCCGCTCAATGAATCTAGTGGATTTTTCAATCACAGACTGATCATGGGAAGATTTTTTCTATGTGGTGGAAAGAGAAAGTGCAACATCAATGGGTCACAAGGGTTGGAATCCCAACCCCACCTGAAATGGGTTATGTTTAGTGGAGCTATGGAGAGCCCTGTTGTAATTATGTTGAACATAGGGGAGACTCGCATCCCATGTACGTGGATTCTTAGAGTTGTACATGTGCAGGATGTGAAGAATCATCCGATTGATGAACTCTATTTGGCCATCTATGTGGGGGTGGAAAGCAATGGATTTTGTGAGCTTGGTGTCCAAAAGTGACCAGAGACTTGACCAAAATGTGTTGAGGAACCTGTTGTCTCGGTTAGAGATGATGGTCTGCGGTATCCCAAAGTGGACACACACTCATTCAAAGAAGAGCTTGGCAGTATCTTCCACCGTGATATTCTTCTTCCAGACTATGAGAATGACCATCTTCGAAAACTGATCAACGGCCACAAATACGTAGTCATTTCCTTTCCCGGTGGATGGAAGGCCAGACATGTAATCCATTGAGATGGACTCTTAAGGATACTAGGGAGTAGGAAGAGGGGTGTATAAGCCTTGCTTCTTGATGGTTGGATTGAAAATGGCATAGGCATTGCAATATTTAATATACTTGTTGATGTCCTGTTGAAGTTTTGGCCAATAAAAATGTTTCTGAAGAATGGCCACAACCTTCTCCATGACAAAATGTCCTGCCATCCAATTGTAGTGGGTTTCCCAAATCATCTTTGCACACTCGCTTGTAGGAACACAGAGATGGCCCTGGTTGTAACATCCCCAGCCACCAACAGGTCGGGAAACGCCACTACTCAGACAGTTCACTTATCTTTGATACCAATTTGTAGCATGCTCAACCATAACCTGCTAGGCTATGCCACACAGAGATTCTTGCGGAAACATCATACACATCCAGGCCACCTAGGCTAGGACACAATACCTCATAGAGATGAAAATTATCATGTGCATATATATAAACATAAACATACAATATATTCTTATAATACACATATTAATGTGAAAATAATAGAAATCCTACACATACAACATATGCAGGCATTACTCATCAATTATAACACATGTTCAAATACACAACATGTAAATGAACATAAAAGTGGTACTTATATTTTAATAGAATACCACCAACTTCATGCAGACCTTACACGAACCTCCCAGCATTAGACCACGTTTCTCATCACACTCAGCAGTGTGTCACACCCGAGTTGGGACTAAGCTCCACCCACGACAAAGGATTCCTAGACTAGGTTGAGGTTACAGAAAACTGCACAATGCAACTGGAAGGATTCTCTCCAAGATCCTACTTACTCCCACTACTCACAGACTCTCATTCCCCACATTCTTGTTCCACCCCGAGAATATGCACCTTCACTATTCCACAGTCCATCGGTTGCTCCACTTCCCCTTTCAGGGTCTCAACAACAGGCCAGATCAGGAATTCTCAGAGCTCCGTAGTTGGTGTTGGAATCTCTCTAGGAGAAAATCACTTCCCAGCAAACTCTCTCACCTGGAGAGAGTTTCTCACAGGCCTGACAACCTTCCTCTTCAACCATGGGCCTGACAACCCGCTTCTTCAACCAGCTTCAACTCAATTCCAACAAGTGAGGACAATATCAAGGCTCAATAAGGAACAAACGATGGCAACAAGACACACTCAGTCAAGGAACTGTGTGGGCTGCAACAGCTAATCGTTATGACACAACACGACTCAAAAAAATATAGGGTGCTCGAAATTCACAGGATACACACGAGATAACTCCATTATCCCCGCAGGTTCCCAAGGTGTGTGCTAGATACAAAGGCGATGATGAAAGAGAACTGGTTCCATACGTGAATCCCTGGTGAATCTTTGGGAAGGGTGACAGACTTCCAGATATTTTTAAGGGTTGTGAGGAGACTCCGGACTGGTCCCCAACGCAAGGATGGGAAGCAACACTAAAATGGGAAGAGAACCCCCTAACAGGCTAGCTTTCCCAGCTATAACTGCATGCGCCCAGCTCGACACATGTCTTCCTGCAGCCACTTGTGTTCCACTTCGCACTCGTTCCCTTTCCCGGGAACTTAGGACAACACCATTCATGTCCACCTTAGCCTTTAGGAAATAATAATAATAAAATATTATTCCCCTAGAGGTAAGCCCTCTAGGTTAGCCTCTAGGCCTAGACACTTAGCCCCCTCCCTCACCCTACCTAGTGGATCTTAGTCCCCCATAACTCTTTCTTCATGGTCGGTCTACACGCAACGATGTAATTATATTAAATATATGAGCATTTACACATATACAATAGTAGGCTCACTGGCCTTTGCATCTAGGCTCTCTGGCCTAATCACCACATAAGCCTCCTAGATTATTATAACTTGAATCACTAGCCTATCAAATATATTTACAATTCATAATTACAACTGGGGCTCTACATGGGGATATTACAATCCCCTCCCCTTATTTTTGCACTATCCTCAATGCAACTTTTTTATACATATACAATTCAAAAATTCTTCAAAAAGCTCCAAGATTTATCTATTGGAAGCTTATTATCCACCTGGTGCTCTACTTTCAAGCACCAATTCTAGTGTTCATACTGCAGCTGAAATTCAATTGCTCTATTCCATAGAGTTGATTTAGGAAAGAATTCAAAACATTGTTCCTTGTTACATGCTTCAATTAAACCTCATTTAAAGCATCGTCTGGTTGTAGATCCATGACGTTCCACCCCTCCTTAGATCTCACTATTGATAAACTCTTAGCAAGGCTATGAATCCACATACATAAACACTCTTCTCCTACACCTTTTGATTGAGAATACCTTCAACCTCTAAACAGGGCTATGACTCCATCGGGGTAATGGCTTCCCAAGATAGCCATGGTCCACAATCCATATCAACATGGTCTAGGCCAAGGTACCAAACCTCAACATCACTCCAACCAACGTTCTCTCATTCCCCACATGCATGTCCCACCCCAGGAATGAACACCTTCTCTGTCACATAGTCCATCGATTGATACACCTCCCTTTCCTTGGGCTTCAACAACATGTTGGCTCAGGAAGTCTCAGAGCACTGTGGCTCCGAGAGTTCCAACTTCCCTCAGATATTTTCAATCAACATCTTCCCCGAGCTACTCTTTGTATTCAACATTCTAACTTTAATCAACATCATCTCATCTACATCACCCACATGAAGTTATCATGAGAGAACATAAAATAATTCATTTAGGAACACAAACTTAGTTCAGAATGGAATTCAACTTTTCCGCCAAAACATGAAATTCTATTTCATAATTATTCTTGGTTGTTGCCATATTATGAATGCAGTCGTCCTTATGGTTTTCCACAGACACCAAACTGCGTACCATTTTTCCTGCAATGCTTCATCTTGCATACCTCCAACAAATTATCAGTATTTCATGTACATCATAATTCAATTGCAATATGTACAAAACCTTATGTAGTGATTTTAGAATTGCTTGCACCTAGAAATTCAATCACAATTACCAAACAATTTAATAAAATAGAATGACTCATCATTCTATGCATATGCATGTTTACAATAATATCTGTAAGTTCATTACTTCTTTTTATAAAGAAGAAAATTTACTGTAGTCAATGCTCGTGTGACTACTTGACTTGTAGCTTTCCTGTTGCAATATATAACACCTCCCTGAAATGTCATCAACTTCATGAGTTCACAACATTTCAACTGTTAGTAACAATTACTTCCATGCAATAATATATATGCATGTACTTACAAAACACATTCAACCATTGCATTTAGTACACGATTCTATCACTTACTATGCACGAGTGTAATTCTCAATGCATACTTATTCAGTGCACCTTGCATTGAATTACACAATTCTCTTTATCTCATTCATGTATCTCACCATCCATAAGTTGGAATTATGGCCAATGTGTTGACACATTCTCCACACACTTCATATTGTCTTCCCAACTAATTGGATGCCTTCCTTTTTGACCCGAACACTACACCAAGAATATAATTATGTGGTGTTCATTAGTGTTAGCAAAAAAGTTGCATCCCAATTTTTATTTAAAGGTAGTAAGCTTTTAGTACCTATGTGGCTCATAACCTTTCCATATCCATACCTTGTCATCTCCAACCATGTCCTTGTCTCATACATGACTAGCTTACTAGCATTCATTTCTATAACAAGTTCTTATCTTTTAATTCTTTGGTTATTACCCCACAACCAAATTAACATGACATTCTCCTATGTCAGTGTGTGCATTCAAAGATAAAAAGCTTTGAATTAATACAAGCCTCCAGCCTTTACCACATCTAGTGGTATGCATTCAATAATATAATCATGTGATTTTATAAAATAACTCTGGATGAGGAAATTCTTACCTAAATTCCCTTCAGCAATTATGTAATAAGAGTAATAAACTCATACCTGCATGACTGGCATTAATAAATTTTATACTACCTGAATGTCTGATGGAAGTAGAATCTTGCATGCTTCTTTTATCAAACTTATAACCAACACTTCAGCTTTTTGTTGCTTCCCTCCTTATGTAGCAATATCATCAACAAGACTTGCAACATGAAAGAATTTATTTTTCTGCTTATGGTTGTTCAACCAATCCCAATTCAACTGTTGCTACTAGAATTTCAGCAACTTCTTTCCCATGTGCAACTTTTCCTTGTTGATCCCAGAAGTCTTCAATTCTTCCTGGATTCTTGAATCTTCTTGTGCTCCCACTATGATCACTGTGCATGATTATTCCTACCCCGAGCACTTTCTAGCCAAATCACTGATCTAGGATATTTTGACTTATTAAAGAATTGTATTAAATGAGCATAAACAAAAGTACACCATAAAGAAGGAAAAGTTCAAAAGGAAAGAGACATAATCATGCAATATGAACACAAAGAACTTGATAATGGAGTTCGTCCCTGGTGGACTATGTCTCCGGGTCCTGCTCTCAAATGGGTAAGTCTTTTTATTAACTCCACAAAAGAATTGGGAAAAATACATAAGTATACCTCATTTTGGAGTTAAGATACAAAAGTTTTGCTCAGATCAAAAAACTAACACCACCACTGCATTCATGGCATCATTTACCTAATAATGATTGTCTCCATGCCTCAATCCAAGTCGGATACTTTCAGGCCCAAGAGGCACCCTTGCCTTGGTTTGCGTGCTACTTCTCCTACAATTAATGATTGGACTATCTCAGAATCCGTGCCAAAAATCTAGAAAATTGCGCCCAAATCCGTATTGTACGGATGTGCTTAGTCTCACATGTCTTGTTCGTCTTGTGTGTTTGCACTGATCAAACCCCTTTTAAATAATATAATCCGGTGGTTATGCAATAATGAGGAGGTTGATGGAGTGGTTAGCGGAGGCTAAGTTAGTCGGTGGTTAGGCAGAGGTCGTACGGTCGAATCTCATGGTTCTCCCCTTTTTGGCAAATGGTTACAACAAATGTGGGCACGCTCCGCTAAATATAGCGAGTGGTTACAAACTGGCGGAATGTTCTAAATATAGTTGAATATGCTAAATTTGGTGGATGTTTGGATTAAGCCCCTAAGAGGGTGAAATATTATGGTTGTATGGGATAAAGCATGTGATCAGGGGTTGGGATGAAGACCTAGCCCCTTTCCTTTGGTGCTCATATATAGTTTTCAAACTTAAATAATATTAGAACCATATTATAAACAAGAAACATTGTATGGTGTAATGGTTGCGCGGGTTTGTGGGGCCTTTGGGCTAGTGAGAGGTCATGATTTCAACTCTTGGGGAGTCGTAAAACTTTTACCAATCAACCATTGAAGGGTTTCCACGTGGAAGCCCATGACTGGGCCACGTGGCCCCATATAACTTGTCCACAAAACTACCACTTGTCACAATCTGATTTGCCCATGAAACTGACATGTGTCATCACCTAACTTGCCCACGTGTCTGCCATCCTTTCCATGTAATCCCATGTCACTCAAATGTATGGATGTGTCATGTATCACCCTTGCAGTGGTGCTACGTGTCACTTTGACTTTTTGACTTTTGACCAAGTTTGACTGAACTTTGGTTGCTTATAAATTTTGATCTGTAACTTTGTTTGACGAACCGTTTGCACCATTAGAAATCTTGCGATGCGCTCTTCGCGATCATCACATTTTCACTAAGTTTTTGAAACTTTGAATGTTTGCCCTTTTGTTGTCTGTTGAAGCCATTCTGAGCATTTTGATTTGCTTCTGTGTGTTCTGAGTTGTTCTTAGCCTTCTTTGGATCCTTTTTGGATCAATCACTCTTGGCTACCTTTTCATTTATAGGCCCAAACTAAGTTGATATTAACCTTCAGCTTTCATTAATTTCTTGGATCCAACTATCCCAACAAGTACTTGGATGAATTAAATTCCAAACCAAATTGTTTTATAGACTCTGGATTATTCAACCTCCAGTTACTCTTTAAGACTGAACTTCTTCAGCCCTTTCTTGACGGAATACTTTAGAACTTGAGATTTCCTCGTACTCTCCTCTTCTATTTTGCTAGCTGCATAGAATTAATTGAAATTCCTTCTTTTACCTTACCATCATAGATTCAAGTGATACATCCAACATCTTGGGTTACCAATCATGGCTCTATGTCACTTAATATGGATTCTTGTCAGGAACCATCTCCTCTGCATTCAAAACCATGCATAAAACCATTTTCTTCTTCCTGGTTACTTATTGATTTCTCTTTAGAATTCATTTCATGTTTAAATTATTCTTGACTTGATATCTCCATGCTCTTGTGGAAATACCTTCACACCTTTAGAGTGCATCAACAATCCTCTATTATTCTAGCTTTCCTCCCTGGAGTGTTGACATGCATTCCTATTAGTTGGATATCTATCTCATGATTTATTCTTCCATTATCTTAGGATGTTCATGTAATTGACTCCATCTAGGAGTTTTTCCTTGTCTAATTTGCATACTTGCCATCACATATTATGCTGATATTAATTTTCAGCATTCCATTATTATTTGGATTCCTCTGATTCAGCTCCTACATGAACGAATTATAATTACATTCATGTTCTCTGAGTAACCTTGTTTAGTTGACACCAACTTCTTTCTTGAAGCAATTTGATTTAGCCTTCTGACATGCATATTCAACTTCTTTCATGCCATATTTGATGACCTTCATGCCATGCTTCCACTGCGTATTTTGATAGAAATAATGGAGGTGCTACCTCCAATCTGTAGGACTGATCCTTGGAGATGTCACATCTTATCTCCAAACTCTTTCATATTCCATAAAACCTTCTTTATTCCCATGCTTTGTATCTCCATATGAACTTATGGTTCATGCATTATAATGTATCGCAGATGGATTTCTCAAACTAGCATTCACATTTGATGTGTAGAGATTGTCACCTGGACTGTCTTCCCCAAACAAGAATTCCATTTGGGGTTTCCATGCTGCTTATCGAACCCAACATTTAATCCAATGACTTCTGAAAAATATCAGATGTAGAATAAATAATTTTCCCTGTTCTTCTTCCTTCTTTCTTCTATATGAAGACATCTCTAGCACTTTTTATGTTTTAATGTAACCATTACATCCGAAATTCTCTTGCTGAGATCTTTCCAATGACTACTTCCTTTCTCAATTCTGAGCTTTGAGCATAAAGCTATGATCTTTTAAAACTTGTGCTCTTCTTTGATGCATTCCTTGTGCAGTTGATCTCTTTTCTCTGAGCTAATCCTTATCTGATTTAGATGTTGTTTAACTCTGCAAAAAAAATGTGTAGTCAATCAAAATTGTCAGGCCATCAGTCCTTAACAATTTCTACAATATTCCTAAATCAATTTGATTCAAGGAAATATTTCAGATTTCATTTTGTGGTTCTCGATCAATCAAGAATCCCTGCGGATCTTTTATTTCTGATCTCTGCATTGCTCTGCAATAATTTTTGGGCACTAGCCCCTTTCTCTCAGCCCCTAGCCCATGCGACCACTGGCTGTGGCCCAACGCTAAGTTAATGGTGCTTATTCAGGACTTTGGGCCTCCGGATTTCAAAATTCCAGCTTCAAAAGTTCCTAACTACTTTGTCTCTAGGGTGTTGATATTCCATAGTAGATCTCCACTTGTTGTGTGTCCTTCAACATATCGACAATTGTCAATCATTCAACACTTCGGGCTTCGGGGTTTTGTGGCCCACTTGTTCCATTTTCCTCTGGAGTCTCCTTCCTCCGGTGTTAGTCTCCTATTTCCACGCATCCACTAGCTCAGGGTTTCGATGTTCAAGAACTATCATGTCACATCACTTAATTCCTTTCAATTTGTGGGGGCGTGGTTTGGACTAACCCGCCTTTCGCCCCACAATTCTTCTGACCCTGACATGTAACCCCTCGGTGATACCGCGGTTTGGATTGTAGGGTCGTCTTGGGGAATTAAATCCCGTGAAACTTGGGTCCCTGCAATGCCTCCTAGACATTGATCTTGGTGTATGGTGATCAATGCCAGTGTGGGCCCACTAACCATGCTCAAACAGAGTGCCATGTGGCAGAATACTAGCAGCTGACATGTGGCCCAATCAGATAGGTGACATGTGTCACATTCCAAATGGTATTTCAATCTTTGACTGATCCAAAACCCACTGACACATGGCACACATCCCATGTGTTCATGTCATTCCCAATGACATCATCATGCCACGTCACTCTAGAATTTTGGGCTTTGGAATTTTTTACACCTGCTTCCTTTCAGTCTCCCAAATTCCAAATTTCTGGACTTCTTTACCCTCTGGGTCCACATAGTACAATTGTCCACAATCTAGGTGGGTTCACGTGGAAGGTATAGGAGAGGTCCACGTCACCTCCAGGTGACATCATTATGACTCACTACTTCTGCTCTTCGGGGCTTTGGAGCTTCAGGCTTCGAGAGTTCTCGCCTCAACACACACTAATTCTCCTAAACATTGAAATCCATAACAAGACAATCTGCTGACATGTGTCCCTTTTGATGGACAGTCCGGATTACTCCATACTTCGAAGCATAGGGAGTTCTCTATCCTTCATACAACATCGTAACTTCCACCCTTGGCTTGATCCAACGGTTCTGGTCCAACTTCGGCCCAATCCAACGATCGATCTCTTCTCCCCAGATCTACATTGTAGATCCACTTCGGGGACTTCGGGGCTTCGTCCTCTTCCACTCTATAACACATACTTCATCGAAGTCCCGAATTCTTAAGGACTTGCAGATTAACCCTCCTTCACTTTTCTCCAGATCTGACGATCGAGAATTGTCCTCCTTCTCCTGAACAGATTCTAATGACCCATATTACTCTGCAGCCCATTACCACGTCTGTCATGTTTTTATAATACTGCTACACCTCCTAATCTTTGTAACATGAGCAAGGTAACCTATTGGCACTCAGAATGCTCTGAGGTTCAAAATTTGTTCTTCTTGACACAATTTCCTTCTGAAACCTTGGTTCCAATGACCACTTAACCGGCCCATCCAGGCTCAGTTCTTGAACCTTGGCTCTGATACCAATTTGTAGCATCCCTAGCCACCAACAGGCCAGGAAACACCACTACTTGGACACTTTACTTAGCTCTGATACCAATTTAATACCAATTTGTAGCATTCCCAGCCATAACCTATTGGGTTGTGCCACACAGAGATTCTTGCAGAAACATCATACACATCTAGGCCACCTAGTCTAGGACATGCTACCTCATAGAAATGACAATTATCATGTGCATATATATAAACATAAACATACAACATATTCTGCTAATACACAGATTAATGTGGAAATAATAGTAAGCCTACACATACATCATCTACAGGAATTACTTATCAATTATAACACATGTACAAATACACATCATGTAAATGAACATAAAAGTGGTACTTATGTTTTAATAGAAGACCACCAACTACGTGTACACCTTCCACAAACCTCACATCCTTAGACCATGTTGCTCATCACGCTCAACAATGGGTCACCCCCGAGCTGGGACTAAGCTCCAACCAGGGAAAAGGATTCCTAGACTAGTCTAAGGTTACTAAAATTGCAGAGTGCAACTAGAAGGATTCTCTCCAAGATCCTACTTACACCCACTACTCACGGACTCTCATTCCCCACATGCCTGTTCCACCTCAGGAATATGCACCTTCACTGTTCCACTATCCATCGACTGTTCCACTTCCCCTTTAAGGGTCTCAGTAACAAGCTGGATCAGGAATTCTCAGAGCTCCGTAGCTGGTGTTGGACTCTTTCTAGGAGAAAATCACTTCCCAACAAACTCTTTCACATGGAGAGAGTTTCTCACAGGCCTGACAACCTACATCTTCAACCACAGGCCTGACAACTCACTTATTCAACCAGCTTCAACTCAATTCCATCAAGTGAGGACAATATCAAGGCTCAATAAGGAACAAACGATGGCAACAAGCCACACTCAGTCAAGGAATTGTGTGGGCTGCAATAACCAACCATTATGACACAACAGGGCTTAGACAATTACAGGGTGCTTGGACTTCACAAGATACACACAGGATAACTCCAGTAACCCCAAAGGTTCCCAAGGTGCATGCTAGATATAGAAGTGATGATGAAGGAGAACTGGTTCCATACGTGAATCCCTGGTGAATTTTTTGGGAAGGGTGGTAGACTTCCAGAGATTTGTAAGGGTCGTGAGGAGATTCCAAAATGGTCCCCGATGTAAGGATGGGAAGCAACACCAAATTGGGAATAGAACCCCCTAACAAGGTATCTTTCCTATCTATAACTACATGCGCCCAGGTCGACACCTATCTTCTTGCGGCAACATTCATTCCACCTCGCACTTATTCCCTTTCCCAGGAACTTAGTGTTGTTGGGAAAAACACCCTACGGACTAGCAAGTTAGGGTAAGACGTTGCATGCAGATTTGACCGAATAGAAACTACTTTTTTACCTACATCCCAAGATTTAAACCCCTCTTTCTCAGTAAATGCATGGAAAAGGACCACC
>SNQJ01S0002868.1:113192-128410 GCA_010110895.2 Picea sitchensis
TCATCTCTACAGCTTCTCCAATTGCTAGTATCAGAATCTATACTTCTGGGTATGCCAACATTATAGTTTTCATGCAGGCTGTTTTCAGATGCATCTCCATCATGTTCACTCACACGATACTGTTCTACCTCCTTATCATCTGCAACAACAATTTCCTTGATCTTGTGGCTGGTTTTATATTCTAGGTGTCTCAGTTTCTCATCTCTGTAACTTTTATGGCTGCTTTCAGAGTCTCTGCTGGTGGGTATTACATCTCTATAGATTTTTTGATTGCTGGTTTCAAAATCTATACTTCTGGGTATTTTAACACTATAGCGTCCATGCACACTGATTTCAGATGCATCTCCATTCTGTTCACTTGTTGTGTACTGTTTTATCTTCTCATCATCTGCAACAACAATTTTGCTGATCTCGTGGCTGGTTTTAGATTGTCTGTGTCTCGGTTTTTCGTCTCTATAACTTTTACGGTTGATTTCACATTCTCTGCTGGTGGGTATTCCATCTCCACAACTATCCTGACTGCTGGTTTCAGAATCTATGCTTCTGTGTATTTCAACACTACAGCCTTCGTGCAGGCTGATATCAGATGCCTCTCCATCATGTTCACTCAGAGTGTACTGTTTTACAACCTTATCATCTGCAACGACAGTTTTGCTAATCTTTTGGCCGGTTTTAGATTGTTTGCGTCTCGGTCTCTCATCTTTAAAACTTTTATGAGTGATTCCAGAGTATCTGCTAGTGGGTATTCTATCACTACAACTATTCTGACTGCTGGTTTCAGAATCTCTGCTTCTAGGTATTTCAATAATATAGCTTTCATGTAGGTTGGTTTCAGATGCCTCTCCACCACGTTCACTCAGAGTGTACTGTTTTACCTCCTTATCATCTGGAACAACAATTTTGCAGATCTTGTGGCTGGTTTTAGATTCGATCTGTCTCGGTTTCTCATCTTTATAACTTTCATGGTTGATTGCAGAGTCTCGGCTGGTGGGTATTCCATCTCTACAACTATTTTGACTTCCGGTGTCAGAATCTCTGCTTCTGGGTATTTCAACCCTATAGCTTTCATGCAGGCTGTTTTCAGATGCTTCCCCATCATGGTCACTGATAGTGTACTGTTTCATCACCTTATTATCTGCAACGACAAGTTTGCTGATCTTGTGGCTGGTTTTAGATTCTCTGTATCTCGGTTTCTCATCTCCATAACTTGTATGGCTGATTTCAAAGTCTGTACTGGTGGGTATTCCATCTCTACAACCATTCTGAGAGCTGGTTTCAGAATCTCTGCTTTTAGGTATTTCAAGATTATAGCTTTCATGCAAGATGGTTTCAGATGCCTCTCCACCACGTTCACTCAGAGTGTACTGTTTTACCTCGTTATCATCTGCAACAACAATTTCGCTCCTCTTGTGGCTGGTTTTAGATACTGTGTGACTCGGTTTATTGTCTCTATCACTTTTATCGCTGATTTCAGAGTCTTTGATGGTGGGTATTCCATCTCTATAACTATTCTCACACCTGGTTTCAGAATCTCTGTTTCTAGGTATTTCAACACGATGGCTTTGATGCAGGCTGATTTCGGATGTCTCTCCATTATGTTCATTCGTCGTGTACTGTTTTACACCCTTAGCATTTGCAATACCAATTTTGCTAATCTCGTTGCTGCATATAGATTCTGTTTGTCTTGGTTTCTCATATCTATAACTTTTATGGCTGATTTCAGACTCTCTCCTATTGGGTGTTCCATCCCTACAGCTTTTCTCACTGCGAGTCACAGACTCTATGCTTCTGGGTATTTCAACACTATAGCTTTCATGCGGGCCGATTTCAGATGTCTCTCCATCATGTTGACTCATCGTGAACTGGTTTACCACCTTATCATCTGCAACAACATTCTTGCTGATCTTGTGGCTGGTTTTAGATTCTCTGCGTCTCGGTTTCTCATCTCTGTAACTTTTATGGCTGATTTCAGAGTCTCTGCTGGTGGGTATTTCATCACTACGGCTTTTCTGACTGCTGGTGCGTATATCATCACTACTGCTTTTCTGACTGCTGGTCTCAGAATCTCTGCTTCTGGGTATTTCAAGACTATAACCTTCATGCAGCCTGATTTCAGATGCCTCTGTATCATGTTTACTAATCATGTTCTGTTTTGCCGCCATATCATCTGCAAAAATCTCCATGTCTCCAGGTTTAGATTCTCCATGTCTCGGTCTCTCATCTGTATGACTATTATGGCTGATTTTAGAGTCCCTGCTGTTGAGTATGACATGTCTACAGAATTTCTGACATTTGGTTTCACCACCCCTCGTGCCCATTGGTATTTCAATTCTATAACCTCTGTATCCGGTTTTAGGTATCTCATCTCTATAACTTTCATAGCTGATTTCAGAGTCTCTGTTCGTAGGTATTGCATCTGTATAACTTTTCTCAATGCTGATTTCAGAATCGCTGCTGCTAGGGATTGCAGCAATAGCAGTGGNAGATTCTCCATGTCTCGGTCTCTCATCTGTATGACTATTATGGCTGATTTTAGAGTCCCTGCTGTTGAGTATGACATGTCTACAGAATTTCTGACATTTGGTTTCACCACCCCTCGTGCCCATTGGTATTTCAATTCTATAACTTCTGTATCCGGTTTTAGGTATCTCATCTCTATAACTTTCATAGCTGATTTCAGAGTCTCTGTTCGTAGGTATTGCATCTGTATAACTTTTCTCAATGCTGATTTCAGAATCGCTGCTGCTAGGGATTGCAGCAATAGCAGTGGTTTCAGAATCCCCGATTCTACATATTTTAACATTATGACATTCATCACTGCTTTCAGATGCCTCTCCTTCAAGTTCACTGACCGTGTACTGTTCTTCCTCCTTATCAACTACAATTTGGTAACTAGGTTCAGGTTTATTGACATCGTGGCAAGAAAACCTTTCATCAGAAGAGGACCTTTCAGACCCTGTACGAGATACGGCTCGGGTTCGAGAGAGGGTTTTTGAGATTACATGCGGTATGAACTTGCTTCCTCGTCTGGTTGAGATGGAGTGCTTTCTTCCTCGTCTGGTTGAGATGGAGTGCTTTAAATGCTTTTGCCGACGATAGCTGCAGAAGCATATGCAGCTACAGCAACGAGTTTTGATCTGATGCTTCATTCTTACCAGTATTCTGTTTTTTCAGAAGACTCGGTGACCCTGATGAAAGGCCGATGGGTTCCTTGAATTTGATTTCGACCTTTTGTATTATTTGGCGGAGGGAGATGCATCCCTTCGATTCGATTAGGATTGTAACTTTCCCAAAACAAAATTCAATAAATATGTATTCTTAATTCCAATCTTATAATTAATAATTGTAAGTTTTTATTGGATTCAAATCCTAGTTTTTTTTTTAACTGAAAACTATTATTTTGTTATTCAAAATCATTCCTCACAACCATCCAAACTAAACTTAGTTGTTTATCACAATCCATCTACTTTGATATTTTATTAAGAACTCCATCTACTTTGATATTTTATGAAGTTCTTAATGGCGTGATATTAGAATGCACAACAAAAGGCCTAATATTAGAATGCACAACAAAAGAAAATAACTTCACTCACACAACAATTTAAATAATGAGGAAAGAAAGAACACTACATAAATTTGTATTCAACAATTAACGAGCCTTTATTAGATTCTCTTCAACAAGTCTTAAAAAGAAATGTACATCTAAATCAAGTAATGTTTTTAATAAACTTTTAGGTTTCCTTGAGTGTTTTTCTAAATATATATTTTAGATCTTTTTATGGGTCATGTTTATTTCACTGTGTTTTTCTTAAATAGTGCCTAAATCGTTACACCTTTCATGTAGGTCATACGTTTAAATAGTGCCTAGATTGTTACACCTTTCATGCATGTCATAACTTATCCAATCATTATAGTTACGATCATTGTTCACTAGAGCTTTGGTTGCTAATTTTCCTGTCATTAGGTCACTAACTTCCTTAAACTTTTGACACTGCGTCAACCCCCATACATGGTCTTATGACTTTGTGGAGACCTATGATTTTGATAAATAGTCTCCCAAGGATGGTCACTATGAACCCCCGAGGAGGCACCTGTTCTCACTAACTTACAGGGATATTTTGCCAAATACTTAGAGAGAGTTTCCTAACACCCTTAGATAGTCTCCTTGTTTAACCCTTCCTCTCTCACCCTTCCTCATTCCATCTCAAATGCATATAAATACAAGTGATGTAGATAGCTAGGGCATCCTCCCCAAGGAGGACACGCCCCTCAATCTAGAAGAACTTTTCTTAGTCTATAACCATTCAATAATGTTCAACCCTTAAGAGGATTATTCTTGATTTCCAACTGCGTTAGTTAGTAATTATTGATGTGTAGTATGTAGTTGCATCTTTCTATCCTTTTGGTGGAGTTGTTCATTATTTCCTTCTTAACCCTTGGGCTATGTGTATCTTGAGTGGAATCATTGTATTCTTATGTAAAGACCATTTAGCCAACATGATAAATTAAACCATTTTTTTTAATCTTTATATAAAAGCCATTTAGCCAACACAAAAAATAAGCCATTTTTTTTCAATCTTTATATTGATATTTGTGAGATAGAAATTTGTTGAATTTTCACTATGTTTGGCTCAAGCATGAGGTTTATTTCATTTTAGTCATGTACTTGAACCATAAACAAATGTAGCTACACCATTCACAATTGTTGCAATAACCAAGATCACAAGAAGAAATACCATGCACAAGAACACAAGAAATATCCTAGGAAAACCCTTCTTAACAAGGGAGAAAACCTCAACAATCCTTTGCTATATTTTCAAGAGAAGATCCTCCAACCATGAAACCCTAATGCACACAAGAGGGTGCTCCTAAAATTCTGAAATCGCAAGTGACTTGTCTGTTTCCTCAATGGGGAAATCACCTTTATTTATACTAGACTGGACAGACCAAAAGTGGTGTCTATTGGCACAAAAAGGCTGACCTCAATAACTTAGAAAATAATTAATTATTACAATAAACATTAATTATCTTTCACATATGGTGGAGTTGACCTGTACCCTTTACATCACAATTAGGGTTACATGTAAATATTACTCTCGGACAATATAGAAAGGGATCTCACACATCCACTAGTGCGCAACCACTAGGGGCACGTCCACCTGTGCTTAGCCACAGGGGCGTCCTACTAAATAGATCTCTATCTCATTGAGTCCACATGAGAATCATCTAGAGTACCATCTCAAGCTTGACTCAACTGAGTCCACAAGGCAGGAGACCACATGTCATAACAACTCAGTCGAGAGTCTGATGCACACCCATCACATTGGCACCTTCACCCCACACAGGGGTACACATTGTTTCATCTCAATCCAAAGAGGAATGACACACCCAACTCATGGGCATCCTCACCCCACACAAGGGCACACATCGTCTAATCTCAGTCCAGAGAGGAACAACACACCCATCTCATGGGCACACCCAACACATGGGATCTCTCATAGGTAGATTCACTCAGTTTGTGTCCTCGAGGATGTCTCACAAAGATGTAATCATCAACACTCCCTCTCAAATAGGGAGACATTCTCCACCAGGCCAAGTCTCTCATGAAAGTACTCAAACTTCGTCTTGGCAAGCGGTTTGGTGAAGATATATGCAATCTTCTCATGTGTAGGAAGGTACCGCACGTGTATTTCTTTCCTTTGCACCATGTCTCTGATATAAATATATTTTATCTCAATGTGTTTCAATTTATCGTGAAACACATGATTCTCAGAGAGCTTCACACAACTCTGGTTATCACAATGAATAATGGTAGAATCCATCTCATGATCAAATAAATCTGCAAGGAGCTTGTGAAGCCACACTGCTTCGTAGAATGCCACACATAACACTATCTACTCTACTTCTACGGTACTCAAAGACATAGAGCTTTGTTTCCTACTGCACCAGGAAACCATGGCAGACCCCAAGGTAAAACAAAAATGAGATGTGCTCTTCCGGTCCACTGCGCTCCCTGCCCAATCTACATTGGCATATCCCTGCAATCTCATGTCTACACGGAAGGGATATCGTAGGCCATATCCAATTGTGCCTCGTAGATATCTCAGTACATTCTTCTCTTATATCCAGTGAGTCAGTCTAGGCTGAATCATGAAATGACTAAGTACATTCACTGCATAGCATATATCAGGTCTGGTGTTAACTAGATACATCAATGATCCAATCAACTGTCAATAGAGATGTGGATCAATCTTGCCTGAATCAGTAGAAGCCTTGTTCATTTTCTTCAGATCCATCACCATCGATGTAGGCATGGATCTGCAGTCTGTCATACCGAATTTCTTCAATATTTCCACTGTAAATTTTCCTTGGCTCAGGAAAATCTCATCATTCCTCTGCCATACTTTTAGTCCCAAGAAGTATTTCATCATACCTAGATCCTTCATCTCAAATTCAAAATTCAATGAACACTTGCATTCAACAATAAGACTTTATGAACTAGTGAGGAATAAATCATCAACATACAGGACCAAGATCGGGCACTCGTCACCAACAATGTGATAATATAGGTTTGGATTAGAAACACTCTTGTTGAAACCCAAACTCATCAGGAATCCATCCATCTTCTCGTACCAAGCACAAGGTGCATGCTTTAGTCCATACATGGATTTCTTCAACCTGCACACATGATATTTATGCTCATGTATCATGAATCCTTCTGGTTTCTCGATGTAAATTGTTTCCTCAATCTCACCATTGAGAAAGGTTTTATTTACATCCATCTGATGTAATCTCCAACCCATAGATGTTGCTAGGGAAATGATCATACGAATGGAGTTGTATTAGGCTATTGGAGCAAATGTCTCCTCATAATCAATTCCCTCCACCTGTGAAAATCCTCTGGCCACAAATATCACTTTGTACTTCTCGACACTTCCATCAACTGCATGCTTGATCTTATAGATCCACTTGGAAGTCACTACAGACTTCCCTTCTAGTCTCAGAACAATATCCCATACATCATTCTTCATGATGGACCGATACTCTTCTATTATGGCTTATTTCCATACCTACTGACCTGTTGCTTCTCCAAGACAAGAAGGCTCAATATCAATGATGTGGCTCATGGTTGAAACATAGCTTGAAAATCGAAAATCTCTATGGTTTCTTTCTCTCTCAGAATGTGCCTCGAGGAGCTGCATTTCCCTCTACCTCCAGAAGAGTCTTTAGAGCCCAAGCAGACCTTTTATGGCCTACTGCAATGTCTTTGGGAACATCAATTGGAGAAACTGGATCAGCTGGATCAATGGTTGTCTCCCTTTGAATTGTTGAATGGGGAGAAGGTATTGTCTTGATGTCAATCTCCATATGAGATTCTCTGGATATTCAGAAGGTTATCTCTTCCTCAAAGATGGCATCTCTTCTCACTTCAATATGTCTCTGACCAGAGATGTAGATCTAGTATGCCTTCGAAGATTCATTGTAACCCACAAATGTAACCTTTTTTCCTAAAGGGTCTAGCTTGGATCTCTTTTCTTTGGGTACATGAAGATATACTAGACACCCAAATATCCTGAAGTGTCCAACCTCAAGCTTCACTACGGTGAAGGCTTCTTCGGGAGTCATGTTCTTCAAAATCTGGTGAGGAATATTTTTCTGACCATATATTGTTGTCATGGATGCTTATACCCATAGAATCATAGGTAGATGTTGATCATGTATCATTGCTTTGGTTGTTTCAATGATGGTTCTATTCTTCCTCCTTCTCAAATAGTTTTGACTCCCTCTGAGTCAAGTGAATCCCTCTAAAGTCTGAAAGATAAACATCTTCCTTTGTTGTTAACCTTGCTTGTAACAAGAAAACAAACAAAAATAAACAAGACAAGAATATCTCCTAGAGGAGAATAATGAGTACATCTCTAGAATTAAAACAATTTAAGGATTGTTGTCACAGCTACAACGCCTACTTGTAATGTAGCAAACTTAGGAATGTAGGTTAGAGGCATGATAATTAAAACAATCAAACCTGGATTCTTCACTTCCAGTGTGTTGTTCCTCTGAATGAATTGAGATCCCTCTGGATCCATGATTGCAGCAAGGGTTCCTTCCTCCTGCAAGTACCCTCATGACAATGATACAAATAATATATACAAGTGCATACCTGAGAGTGTTGATATGAAGAGGAAGGATTCATCTTTGATGTATTCATCTCTCTGATGTGGCTCTGGATCTATCTTCCGATATTCTTCATGTAGTCTAAAGTTGCTTGATTCCTCAAGCCTATCTTCCAACAGAGCTTTGTTCTTCATATTTTCAGATTCTTCACAAACCCTTACCAACTGGGCTAGAAAATCTAATGACTAGGATATGATAGAAATATTAGGTTTCGATGGGCTTATGACTCTCAACAATAAGCCTTGAAATTCAGAAGGTTAGTGGTGAGTAAAAATATCCTTCAATGAGCTACAAAAACCCTAGATCTGAATTTTTTGTAGAAAATTGTGAAACCCTAGGGCCAGAAATCCAAAATTATTGGAATTGTAATCTGAGAGTTGTTGGAGGTGCACTGAGGGAGGCCATACACCCCTATGTAATTTTTAGCCCCAACATTTCAGTTTTAAGTGTTGGAACACCCAAACAAGAGAGGGTCGTACACATTTCTGGAAACCTTAGGAGGTTGTATGGTTTTGCAGAAGAGAGAGAGAGGATGGATGCTAGAAGCTTGTGCAATGGGTTCTTCAAGACCTATCCTTTGATACCATGTTGATTTTTCACTATGCTTGGCTCAAGCATGAGGTTTATTTCATTTTAGTCATGTACTTGAACCATAAACAAATGCAACTACACCATTCACAATTTTTGCAATAACCAAGATCACAAGAAGAAATACCATGCACAAGAACACAAGAAATATCCTGGGTACACCATTCACAATTTTTGCACAACCAAGATCACAAGAAATACCATGCACAAGAACACAAGAAATATCCTGAAAACCCTTCAACAAGGGAAGAAATCCCAACAATCCTTTGATATATTCTCAAGAGAAGATCCTCCAACCATGAAACCCTATTGCACACAAGAGGGTGCTCTACACCTTGAAACTTGGGCCTAAGAATGATGCACACTTCAGCCCTAAAAGTGTACTTGTTGAAATTCTGAAATGACAAGTGACTTGTGTGTTTCCTCAATGGGGAAAAAACCTTTATTTATACTAGACCAGACAAACCAAAATTGGTGTCTATTGGCACAACATGGTCAACCTCAATAACTCAGAAAAATAATTAATTATTACAATAAACATTAATTATCTTTCACATATGGTGGAGCTGACATGTACCCTTTACATCATAATTAGGGTTATAGGTAAATCTTACTCTCAGAAAATATAGCAAGGGATCTCATACATCCACTAGTGCTCAGCCACTAGGGGCACGTCCACCTATGCTCTACCACAGGGATGTCCTACTCAACAAATCTCTATCTCACTAAGTCCATAAGAGGATCATCTAGAGTACCATCTCAATCCTGACTCAACTGAGTCCACAAGGTAGGAGACCACACATCATAACAACTCATTCCAGAGTTTGACGCACACCCATCACATGGGCACCTTCACCCCACACAGGGGTACACATCGTTTCATCTCAATCCAGAGAGGAATGACACACCCAACTCATGGGCATCCTCACCCCACACAGGGGCACACATTGTCTCATCTCAATCCAGAGAGGAATGACACACCCATCTCATGGGCACACCCAAGACCTAGGCTCTCTCACAGGTAGACTCACTTAGTCTGTTTCCTCAAGGATATCTCATGAAGCTGTAATCATCAACAAAATTCAACATACATTGATATTTTCCTAAAGGACTAAAAAATGTTTTATTAGCTTTCCCATAATCAAAATTACAACTTATTATGTCAAAGAAAAACTATGAACACAATATATATCCAACAACATATGTTGCATTATGTTTAAGTGTGAAAACTTTCATTCTCGTATATTTAAATATGTTTTTTAATAATATAATTATATGTTATTTAAGCATTTTATATACTCTCATATTTAAATGTCTTTTGAAATATTGAGAAGGATGGAGTTTCTAAAATTCTATGGTGAGACTGATTATCAAAAGTGCTAGAAAAATATACACAATATATATCCATAAACATATGTTGCATTATGTCTAACTGTAAAAAATTACATTCTCATATATTTAAATATGTTTTTTAATAATATGATTATATGTTATTTAAGATTTTTATATATTCTCATATTTAAATGTCTTTTGAAATCTCGATAAGAAGATTGAATTTTTAAATTTCTATGGTGAGAATGATGATCAAAAGTGCTAGAAATATCTACAATCTTCATTTTTATATTGTCACCATTTTAGATCGCCAACTAAATCCATAATCAAGATAAGTAGTCCTTTTTAAAAATTTTGGTAGTCCTTGTTTTTAGATTTATGTGATGAGAGTGATCATCAAAGACTTCTTTGGATTATTTTGTATTTTATTTTACATCCTTTACCTCTTTTATATAAATTTCAAAGTCGTTTTAAGTAATGTTGCAATATGATTATATCTTATTTTTTATGTTTTTAAATAATACATAAGAATTTGTTTTTATTTGTAATTAGTATAAGAGTTTTTTTTTTTAATCTTAGTTGGAAGATAATACAATTGAAAGACAATACAATTAATGAATAATATTTGTTAGTTGGATTTCTTTGGAGTGGTTGGGAGGAATCAATGTTATCTTCCGCACCAAAGTTCAATTTCCACAAAATTTATCTATCAAGAATGTCTTTAGTTTGATATTTGCATAGTTCACCTCCAAGTTTTAGGGGTAGGATAACGAGATATATAATGATTAGTTATTGGTTTTTAGAAATAAATAATAATAATATAAATAATTACTTATACTATACAATATAGTAAATATTAAATAATAATAATTTTTTTAAATGGAATTTGAAAAAATCCATATTTATATACACCAATAAATTACCCTCTTAATAAAATACATCGACAATATATAAAAACCTATTAGCAGTAAGTGAAGTCATATCCATTGTCTACACCAATAAATTACCCTCTTAATAAAATACATCGACAATATATAAAAACCTATTAGCAGTAAGTGAAGTCATATCCATTGTCTTCTTTTTTCATGATAGTGTCTTCTATTCTTTGGCTACCAATTCCCTACTTTATTTGCATGATGTTTGCACAACTATTATGAGGTTATTGGACCCTCAAATCCTCTAACCAATATTCCTTAACCTAGCCTATAGAATCAGAGGGATGGCCCACAAGAGACTAATAACTACAAGAAACACCTAGGATAATGTTATAATACATGTCAAAGCTTGCCATGATTTTCTCCATCCTATGCTTCCACATTCCTAATTTCTCTTCCAATTTTCCTTACTTCACCAATTGACTCTCTAGTTCCATGTTGGTGTGTGATGTTTCCCTAACCGGTTGGACATACTCCTCAATAACTTACAAATATCCATCATTCCACAATTGGCACAATTTTCCAAATGGTTTTTCTTAGACATGGTTGATGTTGAGACAAAGAGGTTTGACGAGTCCCACCATTACTCACCCGCAAACCCAATTTTGTGATTCTCTTTACTATGAATAAAGACTAAACAAGGTCCCAATAATTGTCAAAGTGACCACAATACTAAAAGCCACCACAAGGTCCTCACACATTCCAAGTTTAGAACGAAACCTAATATCAATGAGTACACTTAATGATGCAGGTGTGTAGGTTGTTTTCTCTGACAAAAGGTGTAATATGGTTTGAGGAGCTATGGTACTCGTTAAGGGTGTTCATGTGGGAAAATTATTCCATCTTGATGCATGCACTATTGAGTGTAATAGTTCTTCAATTTTTGTAGCAGAGAGATATATAGGATCTACACATTCACAATCAAATCCTCCTAAACAATCCCTTGCTTTTGAAAACAAATTACCTATTGAGAAGACAATGCTATGACACCAAACATTGGGCCATATAGAAGAGAAGGGCATATGAGCCTTGAAAAACAAAAACCGTGTTGATGGATTGATCCAAAATGGATCCAGGAAGGCCAAAATTTCAAATTTCTCGGAATCAGACAAAGCCAGCGCTATTGCATCGGGCTCATTGTGTTGATTCCGATAGTATATTTATTTTCCGAAAATGGACACTGTATGTGAAAGTTATCGCGTTCTAAACTTTTTCCCAAACATGCAAAAAGTCAAAGGTCAAAGTCAACTGGTCAAAGGTCGTACAACTGACGTGGAAAATGGCGTCAGCAGTACGTCATGCTAACGTCAGTATGACACGTGGTAGCACCAGGACGTGTCACGTGTTAGTCATTTTTGGCATTTTCAGGGGTGATTTGGACCAATAAAAAAGTGACATGTGGCATTGTACGGAAGTGACATGTGGCACTATACAGAGGTGACACATGGCAGTACAGACGTGATGTGGGCCAGTGAATCAAGACACGTTGCAGTACGATAGGATGACGTGGCACTGTACTGACGATGATGTGGATCGGGCCAATGACGAGGTGACACATGGCCCAATGAGGAGATTCCATGTGGCACCTTCTGGAAGGTCAAAGTGGTTTGGCGATTTCTGCCAAATCTGGTGGTTACCACCAAATCTAGCGGAATCCTCCAAATCTAGTGAAATCTCGCTAAGTTTGGCTAACTATTTCTAAATTTGGCAAAGTCTGGCTTATTTAGTCGGGCACGAAAATTGAGACAAGGGAGTTTTTGGCACACAATTCAAGATTTGTACGGAATGTAGGGATCTGACAAGGCACAACTTTGGGATTTGTGTCGAGGGGAAGTCCCGAGGGCCTTTTTAGAATTAGGTTGACTTTATACTCAAAAGGTGCAGAATTTCAAGGGGAGTCTGAATATGGCTTCTGTTTTTGCCTCCGAGTAGCCGAACAGAAAAGTGCCTCCATAGCCCAAGATGTCGAGCCAAGCATAGCCAATTTCATACTCAAAAGTCTCATAATTACCTATTGCAATGAATGATGATGTTTGTTTCTGTCCAGAAGTTGCAGATCTGAAAGGTGGTTTCAGGAGTTGTTATGTAATATTTTCTTGATATTGTTTTAAGGATTAAAGATTAATAAGAAGCCTCCCACTTAAGACAAAGGCCCGGAGACGTGGGAAAGTTTTTTCTGAACTCTGTTATCAATCTTTGGTGTTATGGTTTGTTGTTATTAATGTTTACTTTCTGTTATGCATTATTTATGATGGTTGCAACATTCATTCATTAAATCTTCTTCTTCTCTTAATTCCTAAGTGGTAAATAAACTCATGGATAAATTTAACCATAGTCTTTAAAAGATCAATTTCGGATCATGGATTGAGTGATTGTGCTCTTGAATTTTATTTTTGCAGCACTGGATATATGGAAAACAAAACCATGTTCAATTTTACTCTAGTTCTCACAATTATTTTGGGTTGTTGGACTTAATTCACTATGATGTATTTGGTCTAGTTAAAGTTCCTTCGATTTCTAAGGATTTGTATTATGTTTGATTTATTGATTATTATTATAGAAGGACATGGGTATATTTTCTTAGAACTAAATCTAAGGTTTTTAGTCGATTTAAGGAGCTTCAAGCTCTCTTGGAAAACTGGATTTGTAAGAAGATTAAGGTGTTGAGGATTGATAATGGTAGTGAGTTTTGTTCTATAGAGTTTTATAAGTTTTGCAAGGATAATGGCATTAAAATACATAAGAAAACTCCATATAGCCCTTAAAAAAATGGAGTTGTATAATAGATGAATAGAACATTGATTGAGAGAGCTAGGAGTATGCTTAGTGGAGTTCGCTTAGGGAAGAAGTTTTGGACAGAAGAAGTTGCTACTACATGTTACTTGATTAATAGGTATCCCACTTCATATTTTGTAGAAAAGACCCTAAGGGAAGTCTAGATGGGCAATAAACCCTCACTTCAACATCTTTGTGTTTATGGTTGTGAGGCATATGCTCATGTGCCTAAGGAGAAGTGGTCTAAGTTGGATAACAAGACAATGAAATGTATCTTCGTCAGATATGGTGTTGGTGTGAAAGGGTATAAACTTTGGGATCCTATGGATGAAAAAGTTTTGTATAGAATAAATGTTATTTTCAGAGAATTTAAACCTTCTCCCACAGTGGCGCATCTAGAAGAGGATGGGAAGAAGTTAGTTGTTCAACTACCACCCAAGACTGAAAAAGTTGAACCAAAATGTGAACAAGAAGTTCGTGAATAAACTAATAAGGAGGAGGGTTCAGAGAGTTTGGAAGAGGAGGAAGAAACTCTACCTTGAAATTTAAGGAGGTCCACTCAACAAAGAAGGAAAGTAGATAGGTATAATTATAGTCCTTCTTATTTGAGATGTATCTTTATCTGCTAATACCAATGAGCCTAGAAATGTGAAAGAGGCAATGAAGATAGAAGATTTGGAGATTGGCCATAGATGAGGAAATGGATTCACTTAGAAATAATGGTATGTGGGACTTGGTCCCATTTTCTGATGGATAGAAACCCAGATGACAACGTAGAAAAGCATAAGGCAAAGTTGGTTGAAAAAGGATATTCCTAGGTTGAGGGGATAAACTTTGGTGAGATGTTTTCCTTAGTTGCTAAGTTAACATCTATTAGGTTCCTATTATATGTAGCAATGACCTTTGATTTAGAGATAGAACATATGGATGTGAAAAATGCATTCCTACATGGTGACTTGGAGGAGATATATATGACACATCCATAACACTATGTTGAAAAAGATAAAGAGTCATTAGTTTTCAATTTAAAAAATTCTTTATATGGTCTCAAACAATATCCCAAAATGTGGTACAAAAAGTTTGATTCCTTTGTGTTGTAATTAGGGTTTCTGAGATCCAAATCAAATCATTGTGTGTATTACAAACATGATGGTGGCCATTTCCTTGTTATCACTCTATATGTAGATGATTTGTTATTCTTTGGTAATAGTAAGGATATGATTTGTGATTTGAAGTCTTAGATTTCATCACAATTTTATATGAAGGACTTGGGGGATGAAAAATATATCTTAGGAATGGAGATCATGAAAGATAGAGTGAATTAAAGGCTTTGGTTGAGCTAGAGTAAGTATGTAAACTTTGTGCTACAATGTTTTCATATGGAAGATTGCAAACCATAGAGTGTTCCAATTT
>SNQJ01S0002868.1:128420-162783 GCA_010110895.2 Picea sitchensis
AAGATGGCATATCTTCTCACTTCAATATGTCTCTGACCAGAGATGTAGATCTAGTATGCCTTCGAAGATTCATTGCAACCCACAAATGTACCCTGACTGCCTAAAGGGTCTAGCTTGGATCTCTTTTCTTTGGGTACATGAAGATATACTAGACACCCAAATATCCTGAAGTGTCCAACCTCAAGTTTCACTACGGTGAAGTCTTCTTCGGGAGTCATGTTCTTCAAAATCTGGTGAGCAATATTGTTCTGACCATATATTGTTGTCATGGATGCTTATACCCATAGAATCATAGGTAGATGTTGATCATGTATCATTGCTTTGGTTGTTTCAATGATGGTTCTATTCTTCCTCCTTCTCAAATAGTTTTGACGCCCTCTGAGTCAAGTGACTCCCTCTAAAGTTTGAAGGATAAACATCTTCCTTTGTTGTTAACCTTGCCTATAACAAGAAAACAAACAAAAATAAACAAGACAAGAATATCTCCTAGAGGAGAATAATGAGTACATCTCTAGAATTAAAACAATTTAAGGATTGTTGTCACAGCTACAATGCCTACTTGTAATGTAGCAAACTTAGGAATGTAGGTTAGAGGCATGATAATTAAAACAATCAAGCCTAGATTCTTCACTTCCAGTGTGTTGTTCCTCTAAATGCACTAAGATCCCTCTGGATCCATGATTGTAGCAAGGGTTCCTTCCTCCTGCAAGTACCCTCATGAAAATGATACAAATAATATATACAAGTGCATACCTGAGAGTGTTGATATGAAGAGGAAGGATTCATATTTGATGTATTCATCTCTCTGATGTGGCTCTGGATCTATCTTCTAATATTCTTCATGTAGTCTAAAGTTGCTTGATTCCTCAAGCCTATCTTCCAACAGAGCTTTGTTCTTCATATTTTCAGATTCTTCACAAACCCTTACCAACTGGGCTAGAAAATCTAACGACTAGAATATGATAGAAATATTAGGTTTCGTTGGGCTTATGACTGTCAACAATAAGCCTTGAAATTTAGAAGAATAGTGGTGAGTAAAAATATCCTTCAATGAGCTACAAAAACCCTAGATCTGAATTTTTTGTAGAAAATTGTGAAACCCTAGGGCCAAAAATCCAAAATTATTGGAATTGCAATATGAGAGTTGTTGGAGGTGCGCTGAGGGAGGCTGTACACCCCTATGTAATTTTTAGCCCCAACGTTTTAGTTTTAAGTGTTGGAACACCCAAACAAGAGAGGGCCGTACATATTTTTGGAAACCTTAGGAGGTTGTATGGTTCTGCAGAAGAGAGAGAGAGAGGATGGATGCTAGAATCTTGTGCAATGGGTTCTTCAAGACCTATCCTCTGATACCATGTTGAATTTTCACTGTGCTTGGCTCAAGCATGAGGTTTATTTCATTTTAGTCATGTACTTGAACCATAAACAAATGCAACTACACCATTCACAATTTTTGCAATAACCAAGATCACAAGAAGAAATACCATGCACAAGAACACAAGAAATATCCTGGGAAAACCCTTCTCAACAAGGGAAGAAATCCCAACAATCCTTTGATATATTCTCAAGAGAAGATCCTCCAACCATGAAACCCTATTGCACACAAGAGGGTGCTCTAATACCTTGAAACTTGGGCCTAAGAATGATGCACACTTCAGCCCTAAAAGTGTACTTGTTGAAATTCTGAAATGACAAGTGACTTGTGTGTTTCCTCAATGGGGAAAAAACCTTTATTTATACTAGACCAGACAAACCCAAATTGGTGTCTATTGGCACAACATGGTTGACCTCAATAACTCAGAAAAGAGAAATAATTGATTAGTACAATAAGCATTAATTGCTCACTGCATATAAGATTGGAGCTGACATGTACCCATACATCCCTGAATTAGGAGTTCTGGTAAAATCTTACTCTTGAAAATATAGCAAGGGATCTCACACATCCACTGAATTGCTTTCGACCACTGGGGGGGCACATCCACATTAACCGATGGGGATGTCCTACTCAACAGATCTCTATCTCCACTAAGTCCATAGAGGATGATCTGGAGTGCCATCTCAATCTGACTCAACCGAGTCCACATGAGTACAAGGCAGGAGACCACACATCATAACAAGTCAGTCCAGAGTATGACGCACACCCAACACCTTAGGCACCTTCACCCATGAGGGGTACATCATTTTCATCTCAATCAGAGGAGGAATGACACACCCAACTCATGGAATCCTCTCACCCATCACATGGGAACACATTGTCTCATCTCGATCCGAGAGGAGAGCGACACCCATCTCATGGGAAAACCAACACATGGACTCTCGCGAATTGAACTCATAGTACATTTCCTCAAAGGATGTCTAAAGAAGTTGTAATCATCAACAAAATTCAACATACATTAATATTTTCTTAAAAGACTAAAAAATGTTTTATTAGCTTTCCCATAATCAAAATTACAACTTGACTAAAAAATGTTTTATTAGCTTTCCCATAATCAAAATTACAACTTATTATGTCAAAGAAAAACTATGAACACAATATATATCCAACAACATATGTTGCATTATGTTTAAGTGTGAAAACTTTCATTCTCGTATATTTAAATATGTTTTTTAATAATATAATTATATGTTATTTAAGCATTTTATATACTCTCATATTTAAATGTCTTTTGAAATATTGAGAAGGATGGAGTTTCTAAAATTCTATGGTGAGACTGATTATCAAAAGTGCTAGAAAAATATACACAATATATATCCATAAACATATGTTGCATTATGTCTAACTGTAAAAAATTACATTCTCATATATTTAAATATGTTTTTTAATAATATGATTATATGTTATTTAAGATTTTTATATATTCTCATATTTAAATGTCTTTTGAAATCTCGATAAGAAGATTGAATTTTTAAATTTCTATGGTGAGAATGATGATCAAAAGTGCTAGAAATATCTACAATCTTCATTTTTATATTGTCACCATTTTAGATCGCCAACTAAATCCATAATCAAGATAAGTAGTCCTTTTTAAAAATTTTGGTAGTCCTTGTTTTTAGATTTATGTGATGAGAGTGATCATCAAAGACTTCTTTGGATTATTTTGTATTTTATTTTACATCCTTTACCTCTTTTATATAAATTTCAAAGTCGTTTTAAGTAATGTTGCAATATGATTATATCTTATTTTTTATGTTTTTAAATAATACATAAGAATTTGTTTTTATTTGTAATTAGTATAAGAGTTTTTTTTTTTAATCTTAGTTGGAAGATAATACAATTGAAAGACAATACAATTAATGAATAATATTTGTTAGTTGGATTTCTTTGGAGTGGTTGGGAGGAATCAATGTTATCTTCCGCACCAAAGTTCAATTTCCACAAAATTTATCTATCAAGAATGTCTTTAGTTTGATATTTGCATAGTTCACCTCCAAGTTTTAGGGGTAGGATAACGAGATATATAATGATTAGTTATTGGTTTTTAGAAATAAATAATAATAATATAAATAATTACTTATACTATACAATATAGTAAATATTAAATAATAATAATTTTTTTAAATGGAATTTGAAAAAATCCATATTTATATACACCAATAAATTACCCTCTTAATAAAATACATCGACAATATATAAAAACCTATTAGCAGTAAGTGAAGTCATATCCATTGTCTACACCAATAAATTACCCTCTTAATAAAATACATCGACAATATATAAAAACCTATTAGCAGTAAGTGAAGTCATATCCATTGTCTTCTTTTTTCATGATAGTGTCTTCTATTCTTTGGCTACCAATTCCCTACTTTATTTGCATGATGTTTGCACAACTATTATGAGGTTATTGGACCCTCAAATCCTCTAACCAATATTCCTTAACCTAGCCTATAGAATCAGAGGGATGGCCCACAAGAGACTAATAACTACAAGAAACACCTAGGATAATGTTATAATACATGTCAAAGCTTGCCATGATTTTCTCCATCCTATGCTTCCACATTCCTAATTTCTCTTCCAATTTTCCTTACTTCACCAATTGACTCTCTAGTTCCATGTTGGTGTGTGATGTTTCCCTAACCGGTTGGACATACTCCTCAATAACTTACAAATATCCATCATTCCACAATTGGCACAATTTTCCAAATGGTTTTTCTTAGACATGGTTGATGTTGAGACAAAGAGGTTTGACGAGTCCCACCATTACTCACCCGCAAACCCAATTTTGTGATTCTCTTTACTATGAATAAAGACTAAACAAGGTCCCAATAATTGTCAAAGTGACCACAATACTAAAAGCCACCACAAGGTCCTCACACATTCCAAGTTTAGAACGAAACCTAATATCAATGAGTACACTTAATGATGCAGGTGTGTAGGTTGTTTTCTCTGACAAAAGGTGTAATATGGTTTGAGGAGCTATGGTACTCGTTAAGGGTGTTCATGTGGGAAAATTATTCCATCTTGATGCATGCACTATTGAGTGTAATAGTTCTTCAATTTTTGTAGCAGAGAGATATATAGGATCTACACATTCACAATCAAATCCTCCTAAACAATCCCTTGCTTTTGAAAACAAATTACCTATTGAGAAGACAATGCTATGACACCAAACATTGGGCCATATAGAAGAGAAGGGCATATGAGCCTTGAAAAACAAAAACCGTGTTGATGGATTGATCCAAAATGGATCCAGGAAGGCCAAAATTTCAAATTTCTCGGAATCAGACAAAGCCAGCGCTATTGCATCGGGCTCATTGTGTTGATTCCGATAGTATATTTATTTTCCGAAAATGGACACTGTATGTGAAAGTTATCGCGTTCTAAACTTTTTCCCAAACATGCAAAAAGTCAAAGGTCAAAGTCAACTGGTCAAAGGTCGTACAACTGACGTGGAAAATGGCGTCAGCAGTACGTCATGCTAACGTCAGTATGACACGTGGTAGCACCAGGACGTGTCACGTGTTAGTCATTTTTGGCATTTTCAGGGGTGATTTGGACCAATAAAAAAGTGACATGTGGCATTGTACGGAAGTGACATGTGGCACTATACAGAGGTGACACATGGCAGTACAGACGTGATGTGGGCCAGTGAATCAAGACACGTTGCAGTACGATAGGATGACGTGGCACTGTACTGACGATGATGTGGATCGGGCCAATGACGAGGTGACACATGGCCCAATGAGGAGATTCCATGTGGCACCTTCTGGAAGGTCAAAGTGGTTTGGCGATTTCTGCCAAATCTGGTGGTTACCACCAAATCTAGCGGAATCCTCCAAATCTAGTGAAATCTCGCTAAGTTTGGCTAACTATTTCTAAATTTGGCAAAGTCTGGCTTATTTAGTCGGGCACGAAAATTGAGACAAGGGAGTTTTTGGCACACAATTCAAGATTTGTACGGAATGTAGGGATCTGACAAGGCACAACTTTGGGATTTGTGTCGAGGGGAAGTCCCGAGGGCCTTTTTAGAATTAGGTTGACTTTATACTCAAAAGGTGCAGAATTTCAAGGGGAGTCTGAATATGGCTTCTGTTTTTGCCTCCGAGTAGCCGAACAGAAAAGTGCCTCCATAGCCCAAGATGTCGAGCCAAGCATAGCCAATTTCATACTCAAAAGTCTCATAATTACCTATTGCAATGAATGATGATGTTTGTTTCTGTCCAGAAGTTGCAGATCTGAAAGGTGGTTTCAGGAGTTGTTATGTAATATTTTCTTGATATTGTTTTAAGGATTAAAGATTAATAAGAAGCCTCCCACTTAAGACAAAGGCCCGGAGACGTGGGAAAGTTTTTTCTGAACTCTGTTATCAATCTTTGGTGTTATGGTTTGTTGTTATTAATGTTTACTTTCTGTTATGCATTATTTATGATGGTTGCAACATTCATTCATTAAATCTTCTTCTTCTCTTAATTCCTAAGTGGTAAATAAACTCATGGATAAATTTAACCATAGTCTTTAAAAGATCAATTTCGGATCATGGATTGAGTGATTGTGCTCTTGAATTTTATTTTTGCAGCACTGGATATATGGAAAACAAAACCATGTTCAATTTTACTCTAGTTCTCACAATTATTTTGGGTTGTTGGACTTAATTCACTATGATGTATTTGGTCTAGTTAAAGTTCCTTCGATTTCTAAGGATTTGTATTATGTTTGATTTATTGATTATTATTATAGAAGGACATGGGTATATTTTCTTAGAACTAAATCTAAGGTTTTTAGTCGATTTAAGGAGCTTCAAGCTCTCTTGGAAAACTGGATTTGTAAGAAGATTAAGGTGTTGAGGATTGATAATGGTAGTGAGTTTTGTTCTATAGAGTTTTATAAGTTTTGCAAGGATAATGGCATTAAAATACATAAGAAAACTCCATATAGCCCTTAAAAAAATGGAGTTGTATAATAGATGAATAGAACATTGATTGAGAGAGCTAGGAGTATGCTTAGTGGAGTTCGCTTAGGGAAGAAGTTTTGGACAGAAGAAGTTGCTACTACATGTTACTTGATTAATAGGTATCCCACTTCATATTTTGTAGAAAAGACCCTAAGGGAAGTCTAGATGGGCAATAAACCCTCACTTCAACATCTTTGTGTTTATGGTTGTGAGGCATATGCTCATGTGCCTAAGGAGAAGTGGTCTAAGTTGGATAACAAGACAATGAAATGTATCTTCGTCAGATATGGTGTTGGTGTGAAAGGGTATAAACTTTGGGATCCTATGGATGAAAAAGTTTTGTATAGAATAAATGTTATTTTCAGAGAATTTAAACCTTCTCCCACAGTGGCGCATCTAGAAGAGGATGGGAAGAAGTTAGTTGTTCAACTACCACCCAAGACTGAAAAAGTTGAACCAAAATGTGAACAAGAAGTTCGTGAATAAACTAATAAGGAGGAGGGTTCAGAGAGTTTGGAAGAGGAGGAAGAAACTCTACCTTGAAATTTAAGGAGGTCCACTCAACAAAGAAGGAAAGTAGATAGGTATAATTATAGTCCTTCTTATTTGAGATGTATCTTTATCTGCTAATACCAATGAGCCTAGAAATGTGAAAGAGGCAATGAAGATAGAAGATTTGGAGATTGGCCATAGATGAGGAAATGGATTCACTTAGAAATAATGGTATGTGGGACTTGGTCCCATTTTCTGATGGATAGAAACCCAGATGACAACGTAGAAAAGCATAAGGCAAAGTTGGTTGAAAAAGGATATTCCTAGGTTGAGGGGATAAACTTTGGTGAGATGTTTTCCTTAGTTGCTAAGTTAACATCTATTAGGTTCCTATTATATGTAGCAATGACCTTTGATTTAGAGATAGAACATATGGATGTGAAAAATGCATTCCTACATGGTGACTTGGAGGAGATATATATGACACATCCATAACACTATGTTGAAAAAGATAAAGAGTCATTAGTTTTCAATTTAAAAAATTCTTTATATGGTCTCAAACAATATCCCAAAATGTGGTACAAAAAGTTTGATTCCTTTGTGTTGTAATTAGGGTTTCTGAGATCCAAATCAAATCATTGTGTGTATTACAAACATGATGGTGGCCATTTCCTTGTTATCACTCTATATGTAGATGATTTGTTATTCTTTGGTAATAGTAAGGATATGATTTGTGATTTGAAGTCTTAGATTTCATCACAATTTTATATGAAGGACTTGGGGGATGAAAAATATATCTTAGGAATGGAGATCATGAAAGATAGAGTGAATTAAAGGCTTTGGTTGAGCTAGAGTAAGTATGTAAACTTTGTGCTACAATGTTTTCATATGGAAGATTGCAAACCATAGAGTGTTCCAATTTATGTGGGAACTAAGATTTCATTTTAGCAGTGTCCTACAACACCCACATAGATGGAGGACTTATATTGTGTTCCTTATGTTAGTGCAGTTAGTAGTTTGATGTATGTTATGGTCTGCACTAGACCAAACATTTCCCAAGAAATGGGAGTCTTGAGTCGATTCATGGATAATCTTAAAAATGAACATTGGGATACAACAAAGAGGGTATTCATATATTTGCGAGGTACTTATGAATATTCCATTTTCTACCATAATGATTTTTCAGGGGACCCACACTCAGTGGATATACAGGTACATTTCCCACGAAGTGGGAGTCTTGAGTCGATTCATGGCTAATCTTAAACATGAACATTGGGATACAACAAAGAGGGTGTTCAGAAATTTACGAGGTACTTATGAATATTCCATTTTCTACCATAATGATGTTTCAAGGGACCCACACTCAATGGATATACAAGGTTATGTTGAGTCTAATTGGGTAGGGGATGTAAATAGAAGGAGATCTACAAGCATATATGTGTTTCAGTGGTTCGATGGAGCAATGAGTTGGACGAGCAAATGACAAGTTGTGGTCACTTTGTCCATTGCAGAGGAATAGTATATGGTAGATACTCATGCGTGTAAGGAGGCCATTTGGCTCATGAAATTATGTTTATAAGTAGGGCTAAGTCAGATAGATACTACAATTCATTGTGATAGTAACAATTCCATTTGTCTAGCTAAGATCTCAACCTTTCATGCAAAGGCAAAGCATATAGATATATAATATCATTTCGTTAGGGATATGGTTGAGGATGGAAAGGTGATACTAGAGAAAGTTGACACCTTGTAAAATGTTGTAGATGCATTGATGAAACTAGGGAGAATAAGTAAATTCAAGTGGTGATGCGAGTATATGGGCCTTATGGGCCCTAACTATTATCTTGTAGTTTGATGTATTATCCCTTGTACCCTTGCAAGGTATATGAAAAGTGGGTGACTGTTGGGACATGTGTGTCATACACCTTATAGAGTTGTATCATGAATAATGTATAGTTGTGGCATGAATATATGAAGGGCAGTGGCAAATAATAATTTAAAGCTATAATACAAAGATTCCAAAGATATAGAAGGAATAATGTAGAGCTCTAGCATGAATACTTGTAGAGTAGACACAAAACATAGTGGCAGAGAATAACCTGTTGGTTATTTCCAATATGTATAAATGGTAAACCATAAATGGTTTATGGTTTTACTATGCCTATTTATTTGAGTGCTAGGAATAGAGGAAATTTCAAAGAGTAAGTTTTAGCTTACTATTACACTGTCAAATTTTCTCCAGAATTATACTACTGCTTAACACTCTTTTTGAGAGCACAAAGAATCTATATTGCAACTAGTTAGATGCTAAATAATACATTGAGTGTTCTTTAAAGTGTGGGGTTCTTCTCTTGGAATGGTTTTCCCTAGGCTATCATGTTGTTAATGGTTTGTTGTTTATTTCATTTGTTCGCAACTATCATGTTTTTTTCTTTTTTTAGTTTATAATGGTCTGTTGTTTATTTCATTTGTTTGCAACTATTATGTTTTTTTTATTTTTTGGTTTATGCACATTCTTCTCTCATGTATTAGTTTAGGAAGCATATTCCACACCTCTTCTTCCTTTAAAAACCTATCGTAAAATCTCCTACCAAATTATAATCCTTCACACATTTATTTATCATTTTTCTTCATAATGGACTTGTGAGAGACTAATGAGAAGATCACTTGCCAAAGAGAATAATGAAGCTACCTATAAACACAATAAAGGTTGTCCATTATAATATCTTTTATTTTCATGAGGTGAGCATACCTATGTTGATATATGAATCAAGTCAAGTACATCATATGAATGGTACCATGGCTGAAAAATGGGAATCTAGGTCAAAGTACATCAATACATCATTTGGAACCAATGGAGTGATGGCACCAAGTGGAGGCACAAAACTGTAGAAGATGAGTTCCAACATTATACAAGGCCAAACATGTGATGGGTTCACATATATACTAAAACATAGCCAAAAATATTCATGGTATTCAATCAAAACTCTAGAAGACTACTATCATTGAGTAAATATATCCACAACGTGAATGAATGAGTTCAAGTCGCGCATTGGAGAGACAATTCAGTCAACAATCAATGATGTAAATCACTTCCATATGCCAAGTATACCACAATTGATGAAAGTTTGGACTATTATAGTAGTGTTGGTGTGAAAGGGTATAAACTTTGGGATCCTATGGCTATAAAATCTTTGTATAAAGGAAATGTTATTTTCAGAGAAGTTAAGCCTTCTCCCACAATGATGCAGCTAGAAGAGGATGAGAAGAAGCCAATGGTTCAACTACCACCCAAAATCGAGAAAGTTGAAGCAAACTGTGAACAAAAAGTTCATGAAGGACCTAATGAGGAGGAAGTTTCATAGAGTTTGGAAGGGGAGGAATAAACTCCACCTCAAAATTTAAGGATGTCCACTCAACAAAGAAGGCAACTAGGTAGGTATAATTATAATCCTTCTTATTTGAAATGTATATTTGATTTATCTTCTAAGATCGATGAGCCTAAAAATGTGAAAGAGGCAATGAATATGGAAGATAAGGAGTCCTTGAGACTAGCCATGGATGAGGAAATTGCTTTACTTAGAAAGAATGATACATGTGACTTGGTCCCATTTCCTGATGGATGGAAACCTATTGGATGTAAATGGGTGTTCAAAACTAAGATTGATTTACATGAAAATGTGAAAAGAACAAGGAAAGGTTGGTTACAAAAAGTTATTCCCGGGCTGAGGGGATAAAATTTGGTGAGATATTTTCTCAGTTGCTAAGTTAACATATATTAGGTTCCTATTATCTGTAGCAGTGGCCTTTGATTTAGGGATAAAACATATGGATGTGAAAATTTCATTCCTACATGGTGACTTGAAGGAGAATATCTATATGACACAACTAGAGAACTATGTTGAAAAATTAAATAGTCATTAGTTTGCAAGCTAAAAAAACTCTTTATATGGTCTCAAACAATCTCCTAGAATGTGGTTCCAAAAGTTTGATTCCTTTATGTTGGGATTAGGGTCTCTGAGATCCAAATAAAATCATTGAGTGTATTACAAAAATGATGGTGGTCATTTCCTTGTTATCACTCTACATGTAGATGATATGTTATTCTGTGTTAACATTAAGGATGTGATTTGTTATTTGAAGTCTCAACTTTCATCACAATTTTATATGAAGGACTTAGGGGATGCAAAATATATATTAGGAATGGAGATTATGAGAGATAGAGTGAACTAAAGGCTTTGGTTGAGCTAGAATAAGTATGTAAAATTTGTGCTAAAACGTTTTCATATGGAAGATTGCAAATCATTGTTTGTTCCAATTTCTGTGAGAACAAAACTTCAGTTGAGAGTTGTCGTACAACACCTACATAGATAGAGGATATGGATTATGTTCCTTATGTTAGTGCAGTTAGTAGTTTGATGTACACTATGGTCTATACAAGACCATACATTGCCCAAGAAATGGGAGTCTTGAGTCGATTCATGGCTAATATTGAACATGAACATTGGGTTGCATCAAAGAGGGTGTTCATATATTTGTGAGGTACTTATAAATATTCAATTTTAAATCATAATTATGTTTCAGGGGACCCACACTCAGTGGATATACAAGGTTATGTTGATTCTAATTGGGTAGGGGATTTAGATAGAAGGAGATCTATGAGTGGATAAGTGTTTCTGTGGTTTGATGGAGAAATGAGTTGGATGAGAAAACAACAAGTTGTGGTCACTTTGTTCACTGTGGAGGCATAGTATATGGAAGCTACTCACGCATGTAAGGAGGCCATTTGGCTCATGGAATTGTGTTCAAAAGTAGGGATAATTCATAGATCTATTACATTTCAATGTGATAGTAACAATGTCATTTTCCTAGCTAAGAACCCAACCTTGAATGTTGCAAATGCATTGACAAAACTGGTGAGAATAGGTAAATTCAAGTGGTGTTGTGATTTTATGGGAATTATGGCCCCCCTAGCCATTGGCTTGTAGTTTGGTGCATTATCCCTTGTACCCTTGCAAGGAATATGGCAAGTAGATGAATGTTGGGACACATGTGTCATACACCTTGTAAAGTTGTAGCATGAATAATGTAGAGTTGTAGCATGAATAATGTAGAGTTGTAGCATGAATAATGCATAGTTGTAGCATGAATATATGTAGAGCGGTGGAAAAGAATAATGCAAAGATATAGTAGGAATATTGCAGAGCTATAGAAGGAATAGTGCAGAGCTCTAGAATGAATAATTGTAGAGTAGAGGTACAGGACAATGACAGAGAATAACCTATTGGTTGTTTCCAATATGCAGAAATGGTAAACCATGAATGTTTTATGGTTTTACTATGTCTATTTATTTTATTGTTACGGTTAGAGGAAATTTTAGAGAGTAAGTTTTATTTTACTATTAGCTTGAATTTAGGGAATCCATGCTCATAGGTGTAAATTGATTGATAAGAGGAAACATGTGTTAGTGTTTTTTATCCAATGTTTTATAATTCATCCAGATGATTCCATCATTAGGTATCCCAATGTTCATAATGGGATGAGGATAATGAAGGAAATTCTTGTGGTATAAATATGTCAACGCTCCTTGTATAGATTCATGTTTAATCAGGCTATGATGGCCGGATTCCTATAAAAATAAGAGAATATATCATCTTTTAAGTTGGTTTATTATGGGTCTCCATATATTGCTTAATTTTGGGCCATCATCTCTGTTGAGAGTGTTGGTCCATCCTTTGATCTTGAGGGCCTCCCACATTCTCCTTTTTGTGTAATATTCATCTTTGGAAAATAACCTCACATTTTCTATGAAAATATGATGGGAGGTATTGTGTGCATGTTCTACAAGGGATAATTTTTTAGCTCAGAAATAAAACATATCTCTTGAATGTTCTTTCAAATGAACCTGAAGGGAGCGACATGTTTCACCAATGTAGATTTTTTCGCATGAACAGGATATTGAGTATACTCCCATTTTTTTCTTGGTATCCAATGGGTCTTTCACAAAGTGAACAAGGTTTCTAGTAGTGATCAAGGGAGATAAGGCCACCACGATGTTTTTATTTTTTAGGACCTTGGAAATCTGGTCAGTGGTACCCTTGATGTATGGTAGAGTGATCCTTGGGAATTCCACTTCTTGTTTAGAGAATCTGTTGTTGTGCTCATTTTTAATTTACTTATTAACATGTACATCATTGTATCCATTCTTACGGAAGACAATTCTTAAGTGATCAAGCTTCTAGTCTAGATGTTCCTTATCAGAGATCCATTTTTCTCTTATGGAAAACATGTGGATGATGTCTCCTTTTTTGGATGAATGATGATGTGAATCAACATGTAGGTATATGTTTTTGTGTGTTCTCTTTCTATAGACCTAATACCCGAGTGTGTCATTTTTTTTCTTGGTGAGCATGACATCTAGAAAAAGGAGCTTGTTTTTTTATTCCATCTCAATGGTGAATTTTATGTGCTCAGAGAGGCTATTTAGATGTGCCAGAAATTCTTCAAGCCTTTCTTTTCCATATATCCACTTCACAAAAATATTGTCTACATATCTCTTCCATACCTCTCGAGGGTGTGGGTAAGATTTTAGGGCTCTTATCTAAATTTTTTCCCTGTGGAGGTTTGCAACAACCGGAGATAGTGGGTATCTCATCGCCACACCGCATTCATAGATCCTCTCCCTATAACTGAAATAAGTGGACTTAGAAACATTTTTAATAATTTGATAGTTTTGATGTCAGTGATGTTTTTTATTATATCAATGGCATTGTCCACTAGGATCTTGGTGTAGAGGGACACAATATCAAAACTTACTATCATATCTATTTTTTCTATTTTTTGGTTTTTAATCCACCTTACAAAGGATGAAGAATCCTTAAAAAATGAGGATGTGTTTCCTACTAGAAGATAAATATGTCTAGCTAGGTACTTTGCAAAAAGATAAGTAGGTGAGCCAATTATGATTACAATTGGCCTTAATGGCACTCCATCCTTGTGGATCTTGAGTGGGCCATAGATCCTTGGCATGATGATGTTTTTGGGAGTGATTCTTCTTTTGGTGGGGTTGTATATATTAGATTTCTTAATTGCATTAGAGACCTTACGTAGAATCTTGTTTCCTAGGTCTTTGTTGATGATTCTATAATTGCCACATGAGAGATGTTCAACCATTTTTCTGTGGTATTTTTCCTCATCAAGAATCATTGTAGTGTTTCCTTTTTCAACCTTTATAATTTTAATATATTTGTTGTTTATCAGAGCCCAAAGTGCTTTTGATTCTTCTTTGGTTAAGTTGCATTTTGGAGGATTAGCTCTTTTTAAAATCATTTCACAGTACTTTCTTATGTCATCTTCTCTTTCTATGTTTTCTAACTTGAAAATATCTTCAATTCTACATATTTTGTCCTCCATCAGAATTTGCTTTGGGGCCACAGTGAAATTTAGACCCTTTTCAATAATTCTATGTGATGCCATATCTAATGTAGCCTTTGAGATATTCACCACCATTCTATCTTATTGCGTTATCCCTATTCTTCCATCATGTCGTTTGAGTTGTTCTAGTTTTTGTTTTTGTTGATCATGGTGGTCTACTTAGTTCTATCATCTCTGTCGAAGGAGGAGACATCCAAAATTATCAAGATATCAGAGCACATAATGGAGGCTATCAATATTACTCTATCAAATTTTCTCCAAAATTACGCTACTACTGAATAGTCTTGTTGAGAGCACAAAGACTCTATATTGTAAGAAGTTAGTTGCTAAATAATACATTCAGTGTTCTTTAGAGTGTGTGGTTTTTCTCATGGAAGGGTTTTCCTAGGATATGATGTTGTTAATGGTTTTTTGTTTATTTCATTTGTTTACAAATATTATGATTTTTTTTTGAGGGGGGGTTCTACATATTCTTCTCTCGTAGATTAGTTTATGAAGCATACTCCACACCTTTGATTCCTTTCAAAAATTATCATAGAATATCCTACTAGAGTATAATCCTTCGACATTTATTTATCATTTTTCTTCATAATGGGATTGTGAGAGACTAATGAGGAGATCACTTTCCAAAGAGAGGAATGAATATAATTGAAAACACAATAAAAATTTTCCAATATAATATCCTTTATTTTCATGAGGTGAGCATACCCATGTTGATATATGAATCAATTCAAGTACATCATATGAATGGTACCATGGATGAAAATGGGAAGCTAGGTAAAAATACATCAATACTATTAGAAATAAAGAGATGTGCTCATTTTTCCATAGACAATATAACAATATTGTCACCCAACCATAGGCACAAAGGCCACCCCCGAGCACCTTAACCTTGACAGAAAGAATAATTTCAAAAGAAAACCAATACCCAACCAAGGTAGAACACCTTTATCCAAGGCTAGCGCACCAAGCAAGAATAACCAAAGACCAAGAAGAAAGTCCAAACCATAACCAAGATAAATTCCAACCAAAATCCAAAATCCCAGCTGCAGCAGTTGCAACTGCACTCCCTCTCTAAACTTGTGCACCACTAGTCTTATGCAGTTGTGAGAGTGAGTGAGTGTCAAATGAGATCTAGAGCCCTCTATTTATATTGCTTTATCTCACTTGATTGGGCCTACTTCTCTTTCTAGTGGCTAATAACTCAATATTAAATATTCTCTTGAGTCGACTTGTCTTCTAGGGTTATTATCCAAAGTTTTAGGGTTTCTCTTGATTCCCAAAATATTCTAGTCTTTTCAAATGTTACACGTGGAGGTTAATACCTCCCACAACTACCATAATATCAACACTCTCTCCTAGATAGGAAGGTATTAAAGGAAATGGTCTTGAGCACAAACATACCATTCAATCGGTAGCATCATCAAAGACACACAAGCTATCACATGATCACGTAGATCAACTCACGAGCAACATCCATCACTATCAATATCATTTGATAGAATCAACTGCATCATCTCTCGAAGCCATAATCCATCTAATTAATCAAGCATGATGTTGAATAAGTCACTCACTCCAGAGAGTGATACAAGAACCATTCTTCTATTCTAGACATATGTCATAGAAGAATAATTGTTCCAACAGATGTTGGAAGTCATGCCATGGGCTACAAGGACTATTCTTCTAATATGGACATATGTCCTAGAAGAGTGATTGTCCTGGACCATTTTCCCTCTAGCCACTACTATGAACTCAGGGAAAATGTATGTCATGTACCAATATTTCCACTCTGGTCACTACTGTGAACTCAAGGAGACATACCATTCTTCAAATCTGAACATATGTCCTAGAATAATAGATGTCCATGGTACAACAATAATCTGTCAACCTGGACCATTCTCCATAGGGAGAATGTCTGTCCACCAACAATCTTTCAACCTGGACCATCCTCTGCAGGAAGGATTTCTGTCCACCAGCAATTTGTCCTACCTGGACCATTCTCTGCCTAAAGAATGTCTTTCCATCATCACATTGACTATCCATCTAGATGGAAATCATCTCCAACACTAATGGTAGTCTCCATGGCAATTAGAACAATGTCATCCAATAGAACACAACTATGTCTATCCATAGTAGTACACAACTACTACCCAGTGGTACACAACCACTCCTAGTAGCACACGACTACTAACCAATGAAACATAGTCACTATCAATGTATCACATCTACCAAAGTAGCATACAACTACTAGCCAAAGACATATAGTCTCCACAACAACCATATCATCTGATATCAACCTACATAAACAATATCATGATACAAACTGAGTCATCTGGGCCATTCTTCCACTCACATCTGTNCTTCCACTCACATCTGTGAGATATGGAAGAGCATCTGCCCTCAGAAAGTAAAACATCGTCCATGGGCTATCTGGACTATTCTTCCCAAGCATAGAAGAATAATTGTCCCTGATTTATGAGCTTGGACCATTCACCTAACTGGGCCATTCCTCTAGAACTAATCATAGTGCAACCTGGAGATAATGAGTTTTCCCTAGGGAATGCATGTCCCCGATTGTTGAACCTAGACCATTCACCTAACTAGGCCATTCCTCCAACACTAACCACAATAAAACCTAGAGAGAATTAGTCTTCCCTAGGGAATGACTATCTAGACCATTTCCTATGGAAATGATTGTCTAGCACCAACCTCCAAAATGGACCTTTCTTCGAAACTTCTCACAACTTTGAACTTCGAAAGAATGATTGTCCGGCGAGGTGGACCATTCTACTTGACCACTACTCATAGTGACTACCAAGAAGAATAATTTTCCTAGACCATTCCCCCACATTACAAGGGGAATCATTGTATATGGTACATCAACAATCTATCGGAACATTTCATTATGAAAATGATTGTTCGATCTGGACCATTTTCCAAACTAGAAAATGCATGTTCGTCATAAATCTTGTGCCATTTTCTAGACTGGAAAGTGACTGCCCAACCTGGACCATTTTCCAAACTGGAAAATGGTTTCCCATAAATCAATGACATATCAATGCTCCCTCCCAACCTGAGAGTAATCTCTTCCTTTTCCAATAAGGAATTCATCTCCACAAATACCGAATTGTCCCTTAAGTACACAAACTTTTCATCTTGGAAAAAGGCTTTACCAAAATATTTATTATCTGATCAACTGTGAAGATATACTGGAGAACCACTTCTCCCCTCTAGACTCTATCATGGAGAAAATAATACTCGATCTCATTGTGCTTCGACCTGTCATGGAACACCAAGTTCTATGAAATATTCACACAACTCTGATCATCACAATATATATCACGGTAGAATTCAACACATGATTAGACAGTCTAGATATCAACTTATGGAGCCACACTGCTTCCGTACAAGCATCACAAGCTGCAATATACTCTTCTTCTGCAATGCTGAGTGCAACAGACTTTTGTTTCTTGCTAGCCCATGAAATTGTGGAAAATCTCAAACTGAAACATATCAAAGTAGAAATTCTTCTTTCATCTGCACTCCCTGCCCAATCTAAATCGATAAATCCATGCAGTTGTATATCATAACTTAAATGTCCCACAAAACAAATATCTGGCTGAGTATTCTCCAAATACATTAACAAGCCAATCAATTGTCGATACAGAGATGGGTCTACTGTATTAGAGTCTCTCAACTTCTTCATATTTGTAATCATGGGATTTTTCCATGGATTTGTAATCCATCATCCTAGACTTATGAAGAACCATTTAAATATACTTCCTTTGTCATAGGAAGTTTTCACCATGCTTCTGCTATACATGAGAGTCTCTGCACCAAGTTTGCTTGAATCCATACAAGGTCTTTGACGTAGAGCCCCTACCTCAGAAGGGTTTACTAACCTCCCAGTCTATGGATATTCCTCTATTCTCGAGCTAAAGAAGCTCTCCAGGTCACTATTGGAACCTCCACAAAAACAAATCCATATGTCCTTTTAAGAAACTACACCCGTGAATAAGCACTAGGAGTAAGTTTCCTCTCCATGTGACCATTTTTTGTGACCACGGGCCTAACCAAAAGGCACTTCGTGACTTTGGGACCTCGGGTGTTTTTCTCTGAGTTTCCCCGACTCTTCCAATCCCCGAACCCTGAACTAGAGCTTAGCAAACACTAGCTCCTCCCTTCAATCCTCCTCTAATGTGACCTCTAACTGCGACCTGGGGCCCAACTTTCGGTGCTATGGGACTTCGTGTATTAGGAACTTGTGAAGTGGTTCTCTTCCCTTTCTCCCAAATGAAAACTCACAATGGCCGCTATGCCAGATCGACATTCCACATTTCTCGTGATCCAATGCTCCAAATTCTTTCTTTGCAAATCAGAATTTCGCATTTCACGAGTCTGGAGGTGGAATTTCCTCTTCCTTCTGACTCCCGACTTTCCAATATTCTAGAGTGCCAAATCAACAGCTCACACTCCCTCAAATCTGAAGGCTACTATCTCTCCTGATCTTACGAGTGATGAAACACTCTCACCCTTATCCTCCCCAAAGATCTACTGGATCTAATGGCCCATTGAAATCGACGTTTCTACCTCCAAGAATTTCTACCGTTTGTTGATATTCACGATGGCTTCTCGCCAAATGAGTTGGCATCAACCCTCCCAAGCTTGATTCTACGAGGTGAATTCACACCTCGATTTCCTCTAAACTTCTCCAAGTCTCTATCCCTTCTGAGTTTGATCCTCACTGCAAACTCAAGGATTCTAGGGAATCCTGCACGCACTCCTTGTGGATTCTACAATAACCTCTGGTTATTCAAACATTCCAACTTTGCGCACTCCTTGCGACATAAGTTCTTCAACATCTGAATTGGTTGGAAAATTCTAAGACTCTCCTCAGCCTATGCACACCTTGTATGACTCGGTGCTCTACCTACACTTCTACTGGTATAATTTAACACCATCTCTCCTAAGCTTTTCTGAATCAAAACTCAGAATCTTGTCAACGCACTCCTTGTGGACTTCCACTGCACTCCTTGCAAGAATTCTTAGGAAGAGAAACAATTGAAACTTATACTCTTCTCAGGGACTTCATATATTCAACATGAAATCACATACATATGGCATTGAAACAAATGCATAAAAAAGAATATAAGCAAGATGTAAACATAACACTCAATAGATACACACAACATTCATAATACATCATGAAATTGGATCAAAGCATTCTTATATTAATTCAAGTGCTTCTGTACATGGTTCAATAGAAACAATTATCTGCTCATACAACTTCTATAGTCTTTGTTCTTCTCTACTCTCCTATGCTCTCTTTCTCTCTTTCTCTACTACTCATACAATGATAATAATCATACATTACATCTACGAGGGAGTCTTCTTGAGTTTTTCCCTCCTACTACTCTAAGATATCTTATCGAATTAAAGATTACTACCTACTTTACATTTATTACAATAAATTCCTACAACCGATAGATGAGAGCGAACGCTCAAGATCTGTATTACAGTCCCCAAAACATTAAAATCAATTACATCCTTCCAGCTATTACATTAATGTGTTTTCTTTCGAAATTTCTAAATATCTTCAAAATGCGCACTGGTGTATATCCAGCTGTCCTCCACTTGTTCTTGTTGGCGATGCTCCTGCATCATACTCCTCTAGCTGAAAAATTCATGGACTCCTGTCCTTGAGATCCTACACCGTCTATCCATGTTTTTGGATATTTGCTTCACTTTCCCAACTGACATATTCAATCGGGTGTCCCTTCCACTTTACCAAATATTCAAGATATGTCTTCCTCTGGGTTTTCTTGCTAACTCTCTTGTCAATGATCCTTTCCATCTGCAGATTTTCCGCTACAAGCATCTGTTTGACCCACTAAATTCCCTTCGGATCCTCTGCTTCATATTCTCTGTAAGGATACAAATATGCTATGTTGAATATGGGTGATATTCCCACATCATCTGGCAGTTCTTATCATAAGCATTTGCCTCAAACTTCCTCAAAATTTTGCACAGCCCTATTTTCTTCATTTTCATCTTATTATATGTTCCCCTTGGGAACCTTTATTTTATGAGGTGTGCCAAAACTAAATCTCCCACTTCAAATTGGATTTCTCTTCAATGTTGATCTGATCTGTGATTGTATTCCTGGTTGGAACTCTGCAACCACTCTTTAATCTTACTGTGGAGATCTTGCATCTTTGCTGCAAAATCGTCTGCTCCAGCACTCCTGAACTCACTCTGGTTTACGTCTTTCAACTAAGACACTCCCCTTGGTTGTATTCCATACATTACCTGGAATGGGCTCCGTTATGTGTTCCTATTAGGTGAGTCATTATAGGCAAATTACTCTTGTGGCAGAATCTGATCCCACTGATCGTGATGTTCAGTTACTAAACTCTTCAATAAGTCCCCCAAACTTCGATTTACTACCTTAGTCTGTCCATCTATTTGAGGGTGATATGTTGATCTAAAAAATAAATTTGTCCCCAGCTTCTTCCATAGTGTCCTCCAAAAATGACCAACAAATTTGGTATCTCTATCCGAAACAATACTTTTAGGTAACCCATGAAGTCGAACAATTTCTTTGAAAAACATATTTGCAATGTGTGTTGCATCACTGGTTTTCTAACATGGGATGAAATGTGCCATTTTTGAAAATCTATCGACTACCACGACTATGGAATCACAACCTCTATGTGTCCTCGACAGTCCCAACACAAAATCCATGCTTACTGCATCCCACGGCCTCTCTGGTATTGACAATGGTTGATACAACCCATTATTCTGTCTTTTTCCCTTTGTGTTTTGGCAGATTCTACATCTGTTGACAAATTTCTGCACATCTGTCCTCATTCCTAGCCAATAATACAAATGCCTCAGTTGCACAAATGTTTTGTCATGGTCGAAATGTCCAGCCAATCCCCAACTATGTTTTTCCTTCAAAAGGCTTTCTCTCATAGAACTCTTTGAGATACACAACTGATTTATTTTGAATAACAGTCCATCCTGAATTAAATATTCAATCCATTAGATTCTATCTCTTAAAACAGGGTTCTCACATGCTTCGTAAGCATCCTTGAAATCAGAATCATCTTTGTACATTTCCTTAAGACTATCAAAACCTAAGGTCTTCACTTGAAGCTCTTGCAGAATCAAACATTTCCTGCTCAATGCATCAACAACCTTGTTAGCATTTCCATAAATGTGATTTATATAAAAAAGTAAAGTTATGCATAAACTCAACCCATTTTGCATGTTTCTGGTTCAGTTTCTCCTGTCTAGTTATAAACTATAAGGCTTGATTGTTGCTATACAAAATGAATTATTTTGGAACCAGGTAGTGCCTCCATTTCTTCAGCGCCTGTATGACTGCATAAAACTCTTTATCATAAGTGGAGTAATTTATTTTGGCCTCATTCAGTTTCTCACTGAAGTATGCAACTGGTCTATTATCTTGACTTAGACTGGTCCAATCGCAAATCCACTTGTGTCACATCTCACTTGAAATGTTTTACCAAAATATGGCAGAACCATAACTGGTTGTCCAATTATATTTTCCTTCAACAACTCGAAACTTTTCTCTGCTTCATCTATCCAATGAAAATATTTATGTCTTTTCTTCACTGTGTCCATCATCGACGCACAAATCCCACTAAAATTTATGATGAACTTCCTGTAAAAACTGGCTAGTCCATGGAAGCTTCTGACTTCAAAGATATTCCTTGGAAACAACCATTCTTTGATTTCTTTTACCTTCTCCAGACCCATCTTCAACTCATTCGAAGAGATCACAAAACCTAAATAAATAAGCTCAGTCTTGATGAAAGATGAGTTCTTCAGATTTATCAACAACTTCTCTTGTTGCAACCTCCTCATCACTGAAGTTAAATGCCTCAAATGCTCTTCCTCAGTCTTACTAAAGATCAGTATATCATCAAGATATACAATTACAAAATTTCCAATGAAATATTTCAAGACTTCATTCATCAATCTCATAAAAGTACTTGGCGCATTCATCAATCCAAATGGCATGACAAGCCATTCATACATTCCTTCATTCGTCTTGAATGTTGTATTCCATTTATCACCTTCCTTCATTCTAATCTGATGATATCCACTTTTCAAATCGATTTTTGAAAAAATCTTTGCCCCACTCAAGCAATCCATCAATTCATCCATCCTGGGTAGAGGAAATCTATACTTGATGGTGATTTTGTTTATAACCCTCGATTCGGTACACATTCTCCATCCACCATCCTTCTTCAAACTTAACATTGTTGGTACAGTGCATGGACTCAAGATTTCTCTAATCAACCCTTTATCCATCAAATCCTAGACTTTCTTATTGACTTCTTCATTCTCCTACGACGTCAATCTATATGCTACTTTGTTTGGTAAACTCACTCCTAGTATAAGGTCAATGTGATGACTTATACTCCTGATGGGCGGCAACGAAAAAGGTAATTCATCCACTACTATATTAGGGAAATTCTCCAGCAGTTCCTGAATTTCCTTAGGTAGATCATCTATCAAAGTATTGGTCAATATGACTCTAGGTTTCCTAACCACAACAAACTACATTTCTTGATCTTTCTTGACTTCATCAAGAAGTTCCTTCCCACTCATGAGAAGTATAGTATTTCTTGCTTCTTCTTTCACCTTCTTGTCTTCAATTGGCAACAACATATGCGCCCTACCATTCTTCTCCAAGGTGTAGGTGTTCTTTCTTCCATCATGAATTTTTTTTATGTCATATTGCCAAGGCCTCCCCAACAAAAGGTGACAGACATCCATGCAAATTACGTCATATAAAATATCATCTCTATAACCCCCTATCTTAAATTCAACTAAACATTGTTTAATGACTGTTACCTGATTCCCTTTTTGCAACCATGAAAATTTATACAGGCTTGGATGTGAAACTGTATCCAATTCCATATTCTCCACCATATTTGTGGACACTAAGTTATCCATGCTTCCACTGTCAATTATCACCTTGCATACCCTATCTTTGGTTTTGCAAGCAGTCCTAAACAAACTATTCCTCTGGACTGGATTTTCCATCTCTTTCTCTGGCTTCAAGAGAATCTTACTCATCATCAATGATCTTCCACCTTCTACATCTTCTGCCTCAACATTTCTCCTTTGCGCTTATGAAATGTGAGCTTTGCCTCCTCCATCCCTTTTTCTATCAAGACATTCCCAAGATTTGTGTCCTATCTTCCCATAGACAAAACACTTTACTTCACCTCCTCTTGCTCGAGGAAAAGTGTTCCTATCAGCATATTTTCTCCCTTGTGAACTTCCTCCCCTTTCTGGGTGGTTATGAGGCTTCTTTTCATCCTTGGGCTTCTTTAGTCTATCTTGGGCAATTGATTTTCCTCTACTTTGACTTCTACCTCTACCCCTTTGACCTTGCTTTCGGGCCAATTTCTCTTCAGCCTTCAGAGTAACCTGATAAGAATATTCCACATTTCTGATTGTCACCATGCTCATCTCGTCCTAAATCTCATATCTCAAACCATTAATATATCTAGCGACCTTTTCATCATCACTCTCACGATGACCAGCTTTGATGTTTAGTCTGTAGAATTCCTCAGTGTATTCCTTCACTGTCATCCCTTTCTGTCTCAAATTATGCATTCTTCTAAATAGATTGATTTGATAATCTCTGTGTATGAACTTGGCTTTCATCTTGGCTACCACCCTGTCCCATATTTTAATTTTTTGTTTTGCTTTGCAACGTCTGTCACCCTGCAGTTCATCCCACCATAGTGTTGCATGTCCTTTCAATCTAGTGATAGCATGCTTAACTTTCTTATCTTCTTTGATATATTCATAGTTGAAGTATTTATCTAGAGCTCTAAACCAATCTAACATCTCCTCAATGCCCAAGTTTCCTTCATACATCGGGATGTCCAATTTCTCTCTAGCACCTATTATTGCAACAACTTTAAATAGACGTTCTTCTGTAGCGTCTTCGGCTACAACTTATTCTTCTCCTTCTTTATTCTCTCTTTCATCCTCATTGATATCTCTCGTATTAGGTGTTCATCTCTTTTCTATATCTATAGAATCTAATAGAGCATGAATTTCTCTTATTTCCCTCTCCACGACTGGATTGGGTAATGTTCTTTCTAGACGTCTTCTTGGTGGCATTGTTTCAAATTCCACCACATAGAATTTAAATCACAACTTTCCTCTATCTTCTCTCTACATAAAATAATAGTTGTTAGCTCTGATACCACCTGATACAGAGCCCCTACCTCAACAGGGTATTTTGACCTCCCGGTCTATGGATCTTCCTCTATTCCCAAGCTGAAGTAACTTTCCAGGTCCCTGCTGGAACCTCCACGAAAAAAAATTTACAAGTACTTTTACAAAACTACACCCACACGAATAAGCACTAGGAGTAAGTTTCCTCTCCACGCGACCACTTGTTGTGACCACGGGCCTAAAAAAAAGGTTCTTCGTGACTTCAGGACCTCGAGTGTTCTGCTGCAAGTTTCCCCGACTCTTCCAATACCTGAACCTCAAACTAGATCGTATCGAACTCTAGATCCTCCCTTCAATCCTCCTCTGATGTGACCTCTAACTGCAACCTGGGGACCAACTTCTGGTGCTACGGAACTTCACGTATTGGGAACTTGTGAAGTGGTTCTCTCCCCTTTCTCCCAAATGAAAACTCATGATGGCCACTATGCTAGATTGACAGTCCACGTTTCTCGTGATCCAATGCTCTAGATTCTTTCTTCGCAAATCGAAATTTCACGTTTCGCAAGTCCGGAAGTGGACTTCCCTCTTCTTTCTAACTCCCGACTTTCTGATATTTCAAAGTGCCAAATCAACATCTCACACTCCCTCAGATCTGGCAGCTACTATCTCTCCTAAGCTTGCAAGTGATGAAATACTCTTTCCCTTATCCTCCCCGCAAATCTACTAGATCCAATGGCCCACTAAAATCGATGTTTCTCCCTCCAAGAATTTCTACTGTTCGTCGAGATTCTCATTGGCTTCTCACAAAATTAGTTGGCATCAACCCTCCTGAGCTTGATTCTACGAGGTGACTTCACCCCTTGTCTTCCTCTGAAATTCTCCAAGTCTCTATCCCTCCTGAGCTTGATCCTCACTGCAAACTTAAGGATTCTAGGGAATCCCGCGTGCACTCCTTGTGGCTTCTACAATAACCTATGGTTATTCGAACATTCCAACTTTGCATAATCCTTGCGACAAAATTTCTTTAACCGCTCACTTGGTTGGAAAAGTCTAAGACTCTCCTCAACCTACACACACCTTGCACGACTTTGTTCTCTACCTGCACTTCTACTGGTATAAGTTAACATTGTCTCTCTTGAGATTTCTTGAGGTAAAACACAAAATCTTGTCGACGCAGTCCTTGTGGACTTCCACTACAATCCTTGCAGGAATTCTTAGGAAGAGAAACAATTGAAACTTATACTCTTCTCACGAACTTCATATATTCAACTTGAAATCACATACATATGGCATTGAAACAAATTCATAACATATAATATAAGCAAGTTGTAAACATACCACTAAATAGATACACACATCATTCATAATACACCATGAAATTGGATCAAAGCATTCTTATATTAATTCAAGTGCTTTTGTACATGGTTCAATAGCAACAACTATCTGCTCATACAACTTCTACAGTCTCTATTCTTCTCTACTCTCCTATTCTCTCTTGCTCTCTTTCTCTACTACTCATACAATGAGAATGATCATACATTACATCTACGAGGGAGTCTTCTTGAGTTTTTCCCTCCTACTACTCTAAGCTATCTTATTGAATTAAATATTACTACCTACTTTACATTTATTACAATAAATTCCTACAACCAATAGATGAGAGAGAATGCTCAAGATCTATATTACAATCCAAAAAACATTAAAATCAATTATATCCTTTCAGCTATTACATTAATGTGTTTTCTTTCGAAATTTCTAAATGTCTTCAAAATGCGCGATGGTGTATATCTAGTTGTCCTCCACTTGCGCTTGTTGGCAATGCTCCTACATCAGTCTTCTTCCATATGCATACAAGGGTCTCTTTATGGTATACCTCAAAACCTTGAGGTTTCTCTACATACACATTTTCTTCAATTACTCTATTGAGAATAAAAATATTTACATTCATCTGATGTAAACTCCAACCCATGGATACGACAAGAGATATGGTGGCTCAGGTAAAGGTATATTTGGTTACTAAAACAAGTTTTCATTATAGTCTTATCCCTCCTACTGGGAGAACCCTCTATCCCTGAGTCTCTAATACATATGGATGTCAGTGGCCTCCCACCATTCCAACTGGCTAATTTTGACATTTTTCCAGTTTAGCAGTTTTTTTCTAGTTTTCAGGTCCCCGACTTACGGGGCCGTTTTGAGGCCCTAAAAACCGTTTTTAGGGCTCACTAAAGTTAGCCTATACATGGAGTCAGATTCTAGAAACAACATATGTATTCCTTGTATAGACCTTTCCAACAAGCTATCATGCACCTAAAACAAAGATTGTATGCGAAAGTTACGACCCCGGGAAGTTGATGTACTAACTTACCCCAATCGGGCCCACATGATTTTTGGCGCTTCATCTCCTAAGGCTAGATTTTTGGATGTCTATGATTTTGGAATTTCTGTTTGTTGTAAAAAGTATTGGATAGTCTCATTGTAATCATCTTCTTTCAAATGAGCGCAGCCGTGACATCTCTTCTTAGAGATAAGCCACCACCATTCTAGCAAGCTTGTTTTTCGTTGCATTTTATAGTTTCAACACATTTTCTTATTGAATAGAAACCAGTTTTAATGTATCTCTGCTATTGTATCAATGTTGTCCTTGTCTTTATGTGTTAAGAATAATAATAATATGTATTCATTTTGTTATTCTCATAAAATATGGATCAGTGGTATCAGAGCGGTTCACTCCTTCTTGTTCTTAATGCATGTCCTCGACAAGGTCAGGGTAAAAATAATTGGGTTTCGAGCTTGTTTCTCTTGAGGAAAAAATCTCTCTCACACCCAAGAGACCTGTCATGGAGGGAGACAATAAATATGATGGGACAAGAGATCCTTTCAAAATTTTGCTCGAGGAAGCCCTCATGCAACAGAGGAATGAAATGATGGATAGTTTTGCGCAAATCATTCGACGACTACCAACAGGCAACACATCTTCTGCAAGCAGAGGCGTCACCCCATTCAAGGTACAAATCAACTTTTATATTCCCATATTTGAATTTCATATAGATGCATATGTTGCAGACAAATGGTTGAATCCGCTAGAAGGGTATTTTTTTGTCCATAACTTTTCGAACAGAGGAAAGATTACATTTGTGTTCCTCAATGTCGTTCCCCATGTCAAATATTGGTGGGATAATTTCTGTGAGAAAAAGGAAATATAGTAACCATCATTATTTATAGTCTTGGTCACCTGGGAGTTCTTCAAGGATGATATCAAGGAACAATACTACTCTGTCATAAGTTATGAAGACCTGTATACAAAATGGACCAAACTACGACAAGAAAGAGACCAAGTAGTTTCAGAGTTCACAAATATCTTCCATACCTTGCGCACCAAGCTACGTATCAAATATTATTAATGAAATATGGTGCTCAAGTATTGTGGTGGTCTGCATAGACACATCCATGTGGAAATCGAGTTTTTGGACATCTCATCCTTGGGCATGGCCTATTGATATGTCGTCAAAATCAAGTAAACGCTTAAACAAAAGACATATAAATTTGGGCCTGGGAACCCCTCACATCAAAAGCAAGTAAAGGGAAGCCCTAAACCATAGAACAAAGGACAGAGAAAATATGGACAACCTCAAGAAAACTAGTCTAGGCTGCAAGAAAAGAATGACACCAGAAAGAAAAACAAAGATACAGGGAAGTGGTGCAACTTCCATAAGAGCCCCTAGCATAAAAATGTTGATTTTCACTCAAAGAAATCATTGGTGGCTAAGGTGAAATCCTCTAAATCAGATGCGGGTTCCGAATCTAAGTCAGAACCAAAAAGGGGGAGGCATACCATTGACGCAGAATCCAGTGCCACTGTTTCTACCACCAAGGTCCAGTCTGATGAACCACATGAGCCAGAACAAGGCAAATGCCTCTTTCATTCATAGATGTGGGTAAAAGGAACCATGTTGCACTTTATCATGGATAGTGATAGCTAGAAGAACCTCGTATCATAAGAGTTCATCAAGTGGCTAGCCATGTCGACAACGCCGCACCCGCAAGCCTACACCATTGGATGGCTCCACCAAGGAAACGATCTTCATGTCAACCAACAATGTCACATGTTGTATGACATCAAGCCCATCAAAGATGAGGTATTGTGTGATGTTGCTCCTCTCTAAGTTTGTAATGTTCTTTTGGTCTAATTTTAATTATGGAAACGTCCTGTTGTATATGAGTCTAGGCCTCGCAGTGCTATTATTACTTTGAACAGTAAATTATACAGGATACTTGAGGTAGTACCACCTAGTGTTATTTACTTGATCTCTTACAAGCAATGCAGGAAGGTCATCTCTCAGACTGAGAATTTTTTCTTTTTGGTGATTCACTCTCAGAGCGAGAAAAATATTGCAGCCACATCCAGGGCCTCCGCGACCAACCTCTCCAAACAACAAAAGAAAGTGAACAAGGTTGTGGAAGAATATAAAGTTATCTTCTCCTCACCTACCGAGGCACCTCTGCACTGTCAGGTCAAGCATCCCATTGATCTAACCCTCGACACATCGCTACCCAATGGATCGGTATACCACCACTCTTTGTTATAGAATGAAGAGATCAAGCGACAGATCCAAGAACTGCTCCACAAGGGTCACATATGTCCTATCTCATCGTCTTGTGGGATCCCAATCATGATGGTACAGAAGAAATAGGGACCTCGCAAGTCTGCATTGATTATCAGGCCCTGAATAAAATCACAGTCAGGAACTGGTACCTAATTCCATGAATCAATGATCTCCTTGATCAGCTCGAGGGGGCCAAATACTTCAGTAAGATTGATTTGAATTCTGGCTACCACTAGGTCCCTATAGAATAGACAAATGTATGGAAGACCGTCTTCAAGTCAAAAGAAGGTCTTTTTAAATGGTTGGTCATGCCCTTTAGTTTGAAAAATGCTCCAGCAACTTTCATGAGGATGATGGATGATATCCTGCAACCTTTCACCAATACTTTTGTAGTGGTGTATCTAGATGACATCCTCATCCACAACAAGACTTGGGAGTAATACTTGTATCATATTCAACAGGTTCTACACACCCTATGGCAACACAAGCTATATTCCAACTTGGAAAAATGCTCCTTCGGCATGGACAGGGTCCAATACCTAGGATACATCATGGATCAACATGGTGTTTGTTGAGGAAAAGATATGAAATGATCTTACTCAAGCATTTTCAGATTTTGCTTGGCTAAAAAAAAATAGACAGGAATTTCACCCTATGTTTATAGCCATAAAAATTAATATCCTAACTCACAAGTATTGATTACAAGTGCTTAGGCTAGTCTTTTTATAAATAAAAGCTTGCTGGAAAATTCATTATTTATATGATTTTTTGAATATAATAGTTGTTGAAATAAATGTAGAGACAGAAGCAAAGACACCAAGATGATAATCAAGAAAGATGAGACATAAAGAAATCCTTTATTTCATTCCAATTCACCAAAGAGTCATTCTCTTTACAAAATTTTGTGAAGAAGTTTTGGACCAAAGTCAAACTTAGACATCCCCGATGGAACATACAAAAGGACCTCTGATAGAAAATAAAAAAAATGAACTCTAAAATCTGGATCGGCTTGCCATAGATTGCTTCCCACTCGACTCTGCACAATAGCCTTTGTCAGTCATGAAAACTAATTCACAAACAAACAAGTATACACAGACTATCAAAGATAGATCAACACCTATGAAAAACAAGTGTTTGAATGATGTAATTCATCCCAAAATCTTGATGTCTACAATAATACCCTGCTATTATAAAAAAGAATTAGGCTTGTGATAACTTAAGGAATGAATGAAAACTGAACTATCTCAACATAAACTCAAATATCAAACCTTAGTATGCTTATCCTTCTATTCTCCTCTTGTTCCTCCCTTTCCTCTTTCTTTTTAAGCAAATTAGAATTGGTTGAAGTAGTTGAACTACTTCATTAGTTAGGTTAACTAAAACTCAACCAAATTTTTAGTTAGGGGGCGGGGAAATAATAAATCATAATAATGGTTTTAAATAAATAATAACTAGTAGTTGAGACCCCTTGTGACTCCCTTTAGCTCTTAACAATCATAACATAACTAGTTAAAAAAAACATTCCTCCTTGTGACTCCCATCATCACATTCATGTTTGACAATTTATCTCATTATTTGAAATTATTTTCAAAATATATTACTCATATATCCAAAAAACATGTTGTCCAAAACCTCTTAAGTCAACTGTCATCAACAATAAATAAAATAAAACTCAAAAACTGTATTTTCCACTTTGAGATGAAATCTTTCCCTTGTTGCTACTGTCACCCCTCGATCTCTCTAAATTTTCCTTTGGTTGTGTTGAGCCTTTAGGACTAATCTCGTTGATCACATGAGAACAATTGACACAGCCGCACTCCTCGGAGCACGTCCGCTTCCTCAGGACCTTCTTTCGTTTTCGGCCTGAAGAACTCAAAGGTTCTTCTATTCCCCTATCGGGAAATATACACCCACAGTTCTCTTCTCTTTGATCCCCTTTTTCTGCACTCGGAGGATCGGAACTTCGCGGCTTCGCGAATTCACTGTCGATCACTATACTCTCGGATTCCCCGAGACCCAATATGTCAGTCAACGCTGACTTTTCTCTTACCCTATCGAAACTCCCATGCTATCACAATCTCACCACTCGCGACTTCACTGCTCACGAGGTTGAATAACTTCCACATCGATTCCTGATGCCCGAGACGTCGAAACGCGTGATCTCGCTCCCTCGTGACTTCACTTCTCGTGAGGTCAAATAACTTCTATGTCGAATCCCAACGTCCAAGATGCCGAAAATCGCGATCTCTCTCCCTCGCGACTTCGCTTCTCGCGAGGTCGAATAACTTCTACGTCGACTCCCAATATACGATATCACGAGTATATCTGACGGTCCTCGTGACTCGGACCGACGGCTCCTACCCTCCTTAGCTTCGAACCTCTTCCACACCTGCACTGTAGCCTCCTTGCACCTCCACAAGATCCAACGACCCTCGAAGCTTCGCGAAATCTCCTCAGAGAATTTCGTCCGTCCGTTTCTTCCATATACAACCCACGAAATGACGAAGGGTTCTTCCACAAAATTCGTCACCCTGCGCACAAACCTGCGACGTTCCTTGCAACCTTTAAGACACAACTTTATTACTTGTCCTTCAACGGATTTTGAAGGCCTATCCCTCCTGAGCTTTCTTACGGCTTCCAGGTCCTCCGAAAGAAACTCTTTTCATGCACTCCTTGAAACAAATCTTCAACCACGACTAAGTGTTGAAGCCTTTGACCCTACGCACCCCTACAGCAGCAGTCTTCAATATTCTCGCTCAGAATCACAACTCTGAGACTTAACTTTGGCCTACGCACTCCTTGCATGACACTGTTCCCCTGCACCTCTGAAATGAATGGCAACAAAAATTATCTCTAACTGAACCCTTCTATCAACGCACTCCTTGCGGACAATTCAACTGCACTCCTTGCAGGAATCCCTTGGCTCAATTAGAGAAACAATTGAAACTCATTCACTCTTCCTCTCAGACTTCAATTCAACCATGAAATCACATACACAACATATAAAATCAAATGTATGACAGGAAGCAAACATTCATGAGCATAACATCAATACACAGAGAAAACAACACAAACCATGAATTTGAATCAAAGCTTCTTCTATTAATTCAAATATCTGTACACAGGTGTTCTTCATACAACTCTCTGCATGCTCTTCTCTCTTCCTGCTTCAATAATAATGTTACAATGTACAAAGGAGGGTGTCTATATCCATTTTCCCTCTTGCGCTCTAAAGCTATCAAACCTAGAATTAAATTCCTACCTATCAGCATTAAATTTATTAAATGCCGACTATCTACTAAGGACGAGAGCTATCTGCTCAAGGTCCATTTACATATACAAGTGCGCCTTCATAAATGGCTTCATTAAAGACTTGCGCAATAATCCCAAAGTGTTTTCAAAATTTGTGTTGGCTTGTCCAGCTGTCCTCCGCTTCCACGCGGGCTCACTTGATGTGCTAGCGATGCTCCTGCATCAACAATCATCCCTCAAATGCATCCGGGAAGACACGGATTTATCAAAGCCATTGGAGGGTGAGGAAGGGGCAACAATGGCTTTTCCTTTGTCAGGGGCATGGTGGGCCTTGTTTTTCAATGTTTTTCTAGCATGGTAGGACTGCACTGGTGAGTGGCCAGGGGCAGCTTGGACAATCTGATTGTTAGGCATGGGAGCAGGTAAAGACAAATTGGGCTATCCACGATGTTGGGAGACTATCAGGTGGACAATCTCTTTCCATCCGTCGTTTTCGGGAATATCAGGTTGTAATGAGATATGAGGGGGCACAAGAATACAAGGGGCTTGTGGAACTTGGAAGGGAGGCCTTTCAAGCCTCGGTTGGACCACTCCTTGCCCAATCTAATTGAAAAACCCAGCCTGAAATAGCTGGCCTAACTCTTGTGAGTAAGCATCAAAGTGTATGGAGAATCTTGGCCTTCTTGGGCCTCTGTTCCAATTACCTCTCCCTTGGTTGCCTCTGTCATGGCTACCTCGGTTGAAAAATATCATACATGCATGCATGATTGATTAGAAAATAGTTCCTTTAACAACCATACATGACAACGCCTTAAAAATATGAAATAGATTTTGGCTCAACAACATATCAGGCTCATGCAATCCAATCCATACAAATTGTTTAACTGTTTTCAATGAGAAGGGGGTGAACAAAAGGTTCTGGGATATGCGAGGGATTTGTATTAAGTGAAAAATGATAAAATGAGGGGGAAACGAATCCTGATTACTGCTCACAGAAAACACACAATCAACTGTAATGTAAACCAAGGAACATGTCACGCTAATCCATCCAAGAAACTGTGATTTCAAACTGTTGCAATACAAAACTCTCTCAACTATAATTAAATTTTAGGAACATGAAGTGAAAAATGAATATGGGGAGGCGAGGGGATTGTAATTAGCGAAAAGTGAAATAATGGTAGGGAAAGAGAGAAGATATTGTTCATAAAATTAATTAAGTAATCCATAAAACCATTCTATATCAAACACAAAAGATCCAATACCAACCAAATAATCACTATGATCAATTAAAAAACTACTGTGTAAAATTCAATCAACTCTGTATATTAACTTTCCCATTGTTCGTAATTAAAATTTTAACACAGTGTCATCAAAACAAGACAATATGCCTTCCATAAAAATTTGTAGAAGAGTTATGTTTCTTCTCATTTATCCACTTACTATTTTAAAACAATTTCCAAATGAACACACAGTCACCTAATTCCACTCTGTTCAACATCAAAACATCAACCACTGTCCATTAATTATTTCCTTAATCAAACAAAGACCCAAAAGCATGCTCAATTTCATCCCTCAATTTCATTTAACAATTAAATTGTAATGAGACCATACTGTCACAACACTCATGCCTATATCTGTTAAGATGTATGATATTCATCAAACATACATAGTGGACAGTGAAACACAATGATCAATATTTCAATTTACAATAATCCTAACTTGCCATTTAAACACATAGTAACAACAATCACCATTTCAACTCATATGATGATGTGGGACATACAGACCACTCAACAAAATGCAAGAGCATTTATGTGACTAACATATCTAATTACCCCTGTTATCGCACAGTTTGTAGCAAGGATAAAAGGCTAAAGGTTGAAGAGTCAAACTGATGTAACAGGAACCAATCCCACCCAATGTCACCACAATGGGATGGTTCTTTCTCTTTAGGGAGGT